>ML776941.1:1096133-1107409 GCA_009831015.1 Picea engelmannii
GTCAATTCTGCTGTACCAAGCTCTTGGAGCTTGCTTTAAGCCATACAAGGCTTTCTTCAACCGATACACTTTGGCTGGGTGCTCTTGGACTTCAAATCCAGGTGGTTGATCGACATAAACTTCTTCTTCTAAAAAACCATTTAAGAACGCTGACTTGACATCCATTTGGTATGCTTGTCATTTGTGTTGTGTTGCTATGGCCAATAGAGTTCTGATAGTGTCTAACCTTGCTACTGGAGAAAAAGTTTCACCATAATCAGTACCCGGTTGTTGTGAGAATCCTTTGGCAACAAGTCTTGCCTTGTGTTTTTCAATTTTCCCTTTTTCATTGAGTTTAGTTTTGTAAACCCACTTGACACCAATACTCTTCTTATGAGTTGGCAAATCAACAAGATCCCATGTCTTGTTCTTCTCAATGGAGTCAATTTCTTGGTTCATGGCTTGAACCCAATGTGGCTCCTTAGTTGCTTCCTTAAAGGATGTAGGTTGACATGACATTAAAGCAAAAAAATTGTGTTGCTCAAAGTCATCCAACTGCTGATGGATTTCTCTCAAACTTCGAGTTATCTGAGTTTGTGGTTCAGAGAATGATTCTCTGCTGGAAGTTGAGTTATCCTGAGAATTTTCAGGTTGTCTTTGTACTTGCAATCTTCGAAGAATAGTTTGAGGTACTTGTTGTCTTGAATTTTCTGCGTTTTCAGAACTTGGCAGCAATGGAATTTGTCTGTCCATCTGCTGATTTTCTGAATCATTCCATAATTGATTTTCCAGAAATTTTACATCTTTGCTGAGAATTAATTTCTTGGTGATTGGATTGTAAAGCCTATAGGCTTTAGATGTTTCACTATATCCACTGAAAATACATTTCTCACTTCTGTCATCCAATTTCTTCCTTAATTCTGAAGGTATGTGAGTGTATGCTATGCATCCAAATGTCCTTAGATGTGCAACATTTAGCTTTGTCCCACTCCATGCTTCTTGGGGAACTTTCATCTTCAGACTAGTGGTTGGTGATCTGTTCAAGAGATAAACTGAGCATGCTACTACTTCAGCCCAAAAACTATTTGACAAACTTTTCTCTTTGAGAAGTGTTCTTGCCATATTCATTATTGTCTGATTTTTCCTTTCAGCCACTCCATTCTGCTGTGCAGTATACCTTGTTGTTGCTTGCATGATGATGCCTTGTGATTTGCAGAAATTTGCAAATTCTCTGGAGTTGTATTCTCCTTCTCCATCTGACCTGAGTGCTTTGATATATTTGCCACTCTGTTTTTCAGCTTCTGCCTTGAATTCTCTGAATTTTGTAAATGTTTCAGACTTGTGTCTGAGAAAATAGATCCATATTTTTCTGTTGAAATCATCAATAAACGCTAGAAAGTAAAAACTACCACCGATTGACTTTGTTTGCATTGGTCCACATAGGTCAATGTGAACAAGTTCAAGATGTTGTTTGGCTTGATTGGAAGACTGTGGAAAGCTAGTTCTCTTATGTTTTCCAAGTATGCATGACTCACATGGGGGAATTTGCTCCTTAAAGATAGGTAGACCTTTGACCATGGAGTTCTTCTGAAGAAGACTTAGACTCTGGAAAGGTAGATGTCCAAATCTTGTATGCCAAACCATTGTTTCATTCATGGTTGATGCACTCTGTGCATAAGGTTGACTCAGATTTGCAGTTCTGAGGGTAAGGGGAAACATCCTATTTGGAGTCATATGGATTTCAGAAATCAATTTTCTGCTGGGGTATTTGTCATATATTTTGCAAGATGCTCCCTCAAAAAGTAGCTTATAGACATGTTCAATGAGTTGTCCTACACTTAGCAAATTATGTTTCAAATCCGGAACATGATAGACATTGTTTATGTCTTTCTTTACATTTTGTCTAGTAAGAATAGGAACAGTTCCTTTTCCTTGAACTTTGACTAAATAATCATTTCCAAGTGTAATATCAGATGAGATTGAAGAGTCAATGCATGAAAGTAAATCTTTGTTACCTATCATGTGATTGTTGCATCCACTGTCCAACAACCAGAGATCTTTAGGTTGTTCTTCAATTTTGGGGCATGAGAGAAACATACCTCCTGAGTTTTCTCCCGTGTGATTTGACACATGTGCTCTTCCTGAGAGATGATCTGCTTGCTTCTTCCTGCATTCAGATTCATAGTGCCCATACTTTTTGCAGTAATAGCATTGTATGCTTGATTTCTCATTTGATCTTCTCCCTCTGCCTCTTTGAGGCTGAAAATTCTGATGATTTTTTTGTTGTTGTCTTTGACCTTGGAAATTTTGATTCAGATACTGTTGTCTATTACCTCCACTGGAGTGAGAGTAACTTGGATTGCTCCCTCTTCCTTGGTGACCTCTGCTTCTTCCTCTGCCTCTCCCTCTGCTGAAGGAGAATTGAGTTTTGAAAGCATTGGAGATTGACTCATCTGTGAGATGCAATTTAGTCTCATGTGTCACCAGAGAATCAATTTGTTCATCTGTTGAAAATTTTGACAGATCCTTGGATTCAAGGATTGTTGTTACAACCATTTCGAATTTCTTTGGTAAACTTCTGAGAATTTTCTCAACAATTAGTTGATCAGTGATGGCTTCGCCAGTCAATCTGAACTGGTTCACTATTCCCATGACTCTGGTCATGAACTGATCAACATTTTCGAACTTTGTCATCCTTAGAGTCTCGAATTGTGTCCTCAAGGTCTGCAGTTTAACTGTTTTGACCCTGTCATTTCTTTGATAGGAAGATTTGAGGATGTCCCAGGCCTGTTTTGAAGTACCAGCGCCTATGATTTTGGAGAAAATCGAATCATCCATTGAATTTTGAATCCAGAATTTTTCTTTATTCTCTTTGTTCCTCAGTGTTGCCTGAGCAATTCTCTGCGCATTTGTCATGGCAGCGAGGGCGGCTGGATCCGATTCCACATATCCAAGATCCACTGGTTCCCAGCACTCTTGTTCTTGCAAGAACGATCTCATCCGAAGAGACCAAAACTCGTAATTCTTTCCCAGAAGAATCGAACCCTGAGTTGGTCCTAAATTGCTAGACGACGCCATAAAAAAAATTTGCAGAAAAAAAATAGAGGGAAAATTTGTATTTACCTCCGATCGTCGAAACGTCGATTTGTTGATGGCCGAAGGGAGCTTATCGGGCTTGAATTGGCCCTTAGTCTCCTTGCAATGTGACCATGCGCCTTACTTTTAAAGCGCTATGGGCTTTTCCCGTTTCTTTGTCTTTCAAATCGCCGAAATGCGAAAAATTGCCTTTAGACAATTCAACGGTCCAGATCTTGTGTGATCTGATGGTCCAGATCTTGTCGAGATATCACGAATCGTGATTTTGCGAGTTCTGATGACGAGTTCTTTTGACTCCTCGATTCCCCGATCTCTGATTTATCGATGGTGCTTTCCTTTCGGGAAATTTCGCGATTGCTTTGATCGCCTCCACGCGTCCTAACAGATGGATGGATCAAGTCTGCTTCGAGGATTTCCCCGTAGAGATTCCTGATCCCACGATTTTGACGAGATGACGTCAGCTGGGCCCCAAAACATAGCTTTCCTCCTGTCGGGATTTCAGACTTCGGAGTTTTGAAGAGCTCGTGTTTCTTGTCCTTAGGATTCGCGAAATGCCGAATCCCGATATGCCAATGGCCCTTTCCTTTTTGGGACTTTTCCCGAGTCCTTGGATTTACTCCACGTGTCCCCTCAAGATGGACGGTCTTGATTCAACCTCGGGATATCGCGACTTGCGATGCTCCGTTGACACAATTTCTCTGTCAACTTGAAACCCCGAATGTCGAAACGCCGACGGTTTCCTCGATGTCCGCCACGTGTCCGGTCAAATGGACGGCTGAGACTTTATCGCTATTTCACGAGTTTTGAAGTCTGGTTGCGACGGTCTTTCAAAACCGCAAACTCCGATATGCCGATGTGACGATGCGTTGATCTGCTGCCACCTGTCCTCTGAGATGAACGGCTCACAGGTCCTCTTGGGATTTCGCGATATCGCGTATCGGAGTTTTTGGAGTGCAATCTTTGCTTGTCCAACTACCGATTCCCGATTTTGCGATGGGATAAGATCGACGGCTCACGATCTTTCTTGATTCAACGGTCCAGAATGACTCGTGGTTTCGCGATTCGCGAATTCTCACGGCAGTCTTCTGACCTTTACACCTGCGAGTCACGAAATGTCGAGATCTCGCCACGTGTCTCTTGATGGACGATCCAGATGATGTCGAGACTTCGCGACTGCACTAGTCGAAATTTCTCCTGTGCACTGCAGAGGACTAAACCTCGTGCACCTTCTCGTTGATCCAACGGTTGTCTGTCCTTTGTGCAAGATCTGACAACTGAAACTCTTTCGCCTTTTCCGCGCTCTCCTCGTCCCTTCTGAACTAGTTTCCCGCTACGGATACGTTCTCAGGACGAATCTTACGGCCTTAATGGCTGTTCTTTGCACCTGAGACGCGTTCTTTACTCCTGTGGAAGAAAGATTCGTGAATCTTTCAAAGATTTGAAAGAAATACACGAATTCTTTGTTCTATGCTGCAATCTTTGACAGATTTGAACGAATTTCAAAAATATTTAAACGATTATGCCTTCTGCAACAATCTTTAACGAATTTGAACAAATTCTTCGAGTTCTTTAAAATTTTCCGCCTCCTGCAGCTCTTCTTCGCCAATCTTTGACGATTCTTGAAAAGATTACAAGAATCTTTACTGTTTCTTCTTCTGCGTTCTCTTCTTCCTCGTTCTTTCGAGCGTAATACGCTCTGCTTCCTTCGCAAGATTCCTACATTGATCTTTTGAGAGTATTGCAGACAACTCTCCAAGCCTTGTGAAAAGTCTGTGTCACGTGCTCTCAAGATCCGTGAAGCTCTGCGCTGTGAGGATCGAGTTGCTCTCTGGACTGTGTGAAGAGGCTTACTGCTGAAGCTCTGATACCATGATAAATTGTGAAGCAAAGAGAAATGCAGAGAGAAAAAATAGAACAGTATATTGGAATGTATGAAGAAGAGTACAAAAACGAAGTTCTGAAGAAGTTCTGAGAAGATACAATGTAAAGGGAAATAGCTGAGCTAAATAGGCTCAAGCAAGACAAAAATAGAAAGTACAGTTGTCCAGTACAACTGACAGTGTACAGTCAGACTGTTGAGGTTACAATATGTTTAATAAATCTTCAGTACATGGTAAATGGTTAATCTTATGATTCACAATTTCATTTACAACAAAAATTTTATATTTGGCATTAATAATCTTTGCAACACGAGATTTGGCACCAGCATTTCACTTTATAATATTGGCTCAAATAACACCAATTTGAATTCTTATAGATTGCTTGTGTTTCTACTCCAAGATGTCCATCTTGGAGCACTGATCATAAGCATTCCTTTAACCTGATTTGAGAGCAAAATCTAGTCTCATGTGGATGAGTTTTATGATTTGAGCCCTTCAATAAACATCCTATATGGGAATCTAATTTACTGAAAACTTGTATTGTATTCATATTTTCTTTGAAACTTCGAAAACTTGTATTGTATTCATATTTTCTTTGAAGCTTCATTGAGAGCTTGTTAAAATTACATAAGTGAGTTTTTGTGATAGCTAAGACTTTCCTCTTACATAAGCTAAGTGAGTTTGAATGACTTGTCTTAGGTTGATCTTTATGGATTCCTCTCTAGGTTAGGGTAAAGTGTGGAGCAAGGTTACAAAGGTGACAATGGATAACTTGCCTGTAATGTCTCTAGTTTCTCATTATTTGTGATTAGGAATTTGTTCATCTAACAAAAGTTTGCCTCTAGTTTCTCATTATTTGTGATTAGGAATTTGTTCATCTAACAAAAATTTGCATCTAGTTTCTCATTATTTGTGATTAGGATTTTGTTCATCTAACAAAAATTTAAACAGTAACAAACCTCGACAAATAATAAAGAACCAGAATCAAAATGCTATATGATATATGAAAGAATAAACCCACTTGAAGTGGCAACTAATGTTGTAATCCTTCTAGTTTCTCGTTATTTGTGATTAGGACTTTGTTCACCTAACAAAAGTTTGAGCAGTAACAAACCTCGACAAATAATAAAGAACAAGAATCAAATGCTATATGATATTTGAAAGAATAAACCCACTTGAAGTGGCTACTAATGTTGTAATCCTTCGTTGCTTGTTATGTGTAGTTTTCTCAAACTCATGAAAAAAAATACTACTATACATCATGGAACCTAATGCAGCTTCTCCGGCTTTATGCAAATCAGATCCTAGTTGACCAGACTCCTTGGCTGAGAAAGAAGACTACAAAATAGCTTGAATATTTTACTATTTGTTCAGTTGGGCAGGGTAACTGGAAGCAGCAATACATTACACTATTTTCTTCTTAAACTTTGAATGTATATCGTCTAAAAATGTATATTCTCGCTTAGTCTTTAAGGTACCTAACCTAATGCTCTTTTGTTAGTTTTTTCTTTTTAAAATTGAACACTAAAATTGGCATCCCTAATACTATTAGGTCAATACGGTATGAACCGCCCTTGCTGTATTCATGATTTGTTTAATACATATACCCACAAGTTCGCAAGTAAGTAGTTAAGAACTTAGAAGTATAAAAGGGCCTATATACCAGGTACCTCTAATTTATTTCTTCGTCACAAGGCACAAAAACCAAACGTTGAATTACGCACGAACGTCTCGATATTGATGGATTAGAAAGGACGTCTATCAACCATCATGATTGAGCTGTCCATCCACACTGACTCAACCAAGAAGACAGGATTGGGATGCTCCTTATCTTCGGCTATTCAATGCAGAATGTCTGACAACAAGCTTCAATCCTTGCAACCAAATAATTATGACATCTTGGTTCCAAAACTGACACAAATTCCACACCTCCATCTGTCTCGGTCAAATGATGCATGTGCCAAAGTCCATATCTCAATTTGAGGTCTGAAAGCATGACGATTTACCTCTGTGAAGATGCCACATTCAGTTCAGATTCCAGGGTCAATCAACACAGCACTGATTGTGGATGCCGTCTCGGTCAAATGGTGCATGCCCCAAAGTCCATATCTCAACCCGAGGTATGCAAGCAGGCCTGGAATTTGACGTACTGTACGAAGTTTTTTTCTTTGAAATCGTATTTGACAGGTAAATTCGAAATTTACGTGTCAAAAGTTACAGACATCACAATTTTCAAAACGTCTAATCTACATTTAGTTAATTATGATACCCGTCATAAATTCTAATATGTGTAGTATAGTTAATCTATACTATAGTGTATAATTTATAATGCACTCTGTAGAGCTAAATATTTGTGCTCAGTGGATTCGGCGCCCAAATATTGAGCGACTATGGATCGACTTTCGTGCGCTCCTTCACACGGATTGAAATAAGGGTTCATCTTTGTAAGAATCCTTTTTATTTTTAAAGCATTTTGCATTAATTTGATGCTTTTGTTATGTTAATCTTTAATCTGAATATTTTAATATGGTTATTGTTAATATGAATATTTTACTATGGTTATTATGATTGGAAAAAGATTATTATGATTGGAAAGTTTTTAGAGTTTAGTGTTGACTTAAAGGTTGTGATTATTGTGCATTTTTTAAGTTTTCATAATATAATTTTATGAAAATTAGTTAATTTTATTTACTTCATCTATCAAAATTAATACATTGTTATCTGTTAAAATTTAACCCATATAACCAATAAATAAGTGTATATTTTCCAGTAATAAAGGTATTACACACAATGAAATTTACATATAATAATAATAAAAAAAATTATGAGAATGAAATTTACATATAATAATTTTAAAAAAATTAACTCACAAATCAGTATAACTGACATGCAATAAAATCAAATAACCTTAATCAAATTTTCACAGTAAATTTGAAATTCCAACCCTATCTGCAAGCATTAAGATTTAACTTTTTGAAAATCAACTGTCCAGTGGTGTTTTCCTCATTGTGTAATATGCAAGAGGAGGCCACCAGTGTTGGAATTTCAAAATCATAAAGCCCCTCAAATTGACGGTTTTAACACTCTGACCCCGTTCTGCCCGTTTTAACGAAGATGGTTGGCGGTTATATAGAAATTTTCACCATATTTGACGGGCAAATTTGCCCGTCAAATTCCATCCCTGGAGGCCACATTCAGTCCAGATTCTAATGTCAATCGCCACCGCGCACTGTTTTGGATGCGATATGACTAATAATCTAGAATCTAGCAGTCCACATTCCACTGTGGACAATAACATCGCAGGCCATTGGCACGGTAACCCCGATTCCAAAGCTTTATGCCTACCAATTAAATTTTTCCAAATAAGCTAGAATCTAGCACTCCACATTCCACTGTGGACAATAACATCGCAGGCCTTTGGCACGGAAAACCCGAATTCAAAGCTTTATGCCTACCAATGAAATTTCTCCATCGATTAAATCACCGAAAAAGGAACATCTGACAATTACGTTGAAATTAAAAATTGACAGGCACTACTGATAAGAAGGAATGACATGACCTCCAATGCTGGCTGTGAACTAGTCACATAGCCGCTTCTAAAAGAGTTACTCTAGTGAAAGATGACAAGCAACACTTTACGGGCTTCTACGTTGCTCACATCCATTCATGAAAGCAACGTATAAATTTAACAGTTGTAAGTTGATTTTGGATGTCAAATTAAACAGTAAAAGAACCATCAATGAAAATGGAGTGACATTTATTAAAGTAATTTCCAATATCACAGATACTGTCCAATTTTGCTTATCCCTTATACATATAATATATCTATTGTATATCTCTTTCACATCATTCACTCATTTATGCTTTCTTTTCATAAACAATTATCCATAAACAATTATCCATACAGTTTAAGCCTTGCTCTTTCCATGTAACTTAACCGGGCTTCGTAGCAATGTCGAAATGTTTTATAAATGTTGATTGAAGCTTGAGCAATGTCAAAATGTTATTTTTAATATTGATTGAAGCCTGACATGGCACACTTAGTATGAAAGAAAAGATCGCTCCGAGAGTATATGGGATGTACCACAATTTATAATTGGTCGATTACTGCACGGAGCGGAGTACTTTGTTAATACAAGTAAAGGACATTCTTTCGAGATTGCATACGGCTACTGTCTTCTGCTAAAGTTTACTCGGCACATTCTCTCGAGTCGCATCTATGGAACATGCCGTTCTTCTGATAGTTTCTTTCTATGTAGGTTTGTAACGTACGAGAATTCTAATAACTTCTTATTAGGTGGGCTTGGAACATCCGAGATTCACTATGGAATTTTCCCGTTTATAACATTTTTATGGCCATAAAAGATGAATCTGGACAAAAACTGAAAGTAGCTTTTCTGGCCGACCTTATGCCCTGAACTTAAGTGGATTGTGCATTCAAATTTCAGGGCATCCAATGAGCATGCTGCCTGCCCGTTGGATGCCCTGAATGTGCATTCAAGACATGCTGCGTGCCCGTTGTATGCCCGATGAGGAGATCAATGTTAACAACTGAGCAAGTTAGGTCGTTGGGAATGAATTTGGAATGGAGATTAAACATGAATCGTTGGGAAGATAAAGCGCGCTCAAGAGTTAGATTCAAACAAGGTAAGGCACCAATGCTCCTTGCCGAAAATAAAGCTCACTCAGGGATCAGATTAAAACAAGGTAAGGTATCAATGTCTTTCTATATCACTTGTGTTAAATATATATCTAACCTCAACAGTTTGACTGTACACTGCCAGCTGTATATTCGTTTTTTGATGTTCTTGATTTACTTGAGCTTATTTAGCTCAGTTTTTCTCTTTTCTAATATACTCAATACTATTACGCTCTGCTCATTTTTTGTTTTCCAATTCTCTGCTTCTCATTTTGTCAACTTGTAAGGTTCAACAATTGGAGAAAGATATGTAAATGTCTTCTTGTTCGAAGTATTTATTTTCCTTTCAAGTTATTATCAGATGAGAAAACAAATCTCCAATGTCAAAGATAAGACAGCCTTCATCTATCTAGACCCGTGACAAAAAAAATTATCGATGACTAAGGAAGGTCTGGAATCATTTGAACCGTCTTGACAGGAACTTTCACTCAAGATATGAAATAAACTGTTCAAGCATCCTCCATTGAGCTCAAAATGGCATAATTTTTTAATTTCTTTTAGTTCCTAATACAGTGCCTTTTATTGTGACTAGTAGTAGTATCACTGCATGGAAGATATTGAAACATTTACTTAGCCATCGACTATTAGACCCTTCCTCTTTTTCAATGAATGGGAAACTAGTGTTAGTTATAACCTTAATAGCGTATGACTGTACACTGCCAGTTGTTCTGGCCAGTTGCACCAGTCGTTAGTATTATTGTTTCTGTTTCTTGATTTGGTTGTTTGTTTTCTTCTTATATGTTTAGTTGTCTACTATGTTTCTTGTTTCTTGTTTCTTCCACGGTTTCTTGTTTTGTCATGGTATTAGATCACGGGAGGTAAGACTTTTCACATAGCTTGGAGAGCAGTCCACTAAAAGGAGTGTTGGACACGTGGAGTTAGCCCTGCAGAAGGAGATTCAAAGACGAAGCGTTCAAGATTTCGTGAAATCCCTTCTTCAGGAGGAAAGTGCAGAAGTAATAGAGGAGAAGCTACAAAAGTCGTTAGATCAGCCGCGGGAATAGATGTGGGCTATTAGAACAAGCCTAGATAGGACAAGGAGTGCACAGAGGAGCCGAACAGATCTCGGTCGTTAGATCTAGGTACGAGCGACAGTAGCCGTCAGATCAAGGAAAGGTTAAGTCATGACCGTTATATCTCGTTGAAGGCAGATCGACGGTAGAGAGCCATTGCGGAGATCGAGAGGAAGATTAAAGAGTGTGCAGTTTCAGACTCCGCAATCTCACAGGATCATTGATCTCGCTAGATCAACAGATCAATGGTGGACATCGACCTCACTACAAACGAGCATCTTCACATTGTGAAGATCGGGAAGGAAATTAAAGCGCAAGCAAGTTTAAGCTCTGCAATTATCAGTGGTCGTCGATCTTCACGGTCATACTGTTGAGGGTACAATATATTTAACACTCCCTCTTAGACTCAACAGTTACAATCAGCAGCACTGACTATGCCTAAGTGTTGTCTCTGAAAATCAAAAATTGACTTTCCTAGTGGCTTGGTGAAGATATCAGCAAGCTGATCTCGAGAACCACAAAATTGTAGTGCAATATCCCCATTATTGACTAGCTCGCGTATGAAATGAAACCGAGTGTCAATGTGTTTACTTTTCTTGTGAAACACAT
>ML776941.1:1110507-1120836 GCA_009831015.1 Picea engelmannii
TCTTCTGAATGAGAACTGAGTTTGGAAGGCATTGGAGATTGACTCATCTGTGAGATGTAGTCTTGTCTCATGTGTCACCAGAGAACCAATTAGTTCATCTGTTGAAAATCTTGACAGATCCTTGGATTCAAGGATGGCTGTGATAACCATTTCAAATTTCTTGGGAAGACTTCTGAGAATTTTCTCAACTATTCGTTGATTAGTGATGGTTTCACCAATCAGTCTGATCTGGTTCATGATTCCCATTACTCTGGTCATGAACTGATCCACAGTTTCAGACTCTGTCATCCTGAGAGTCTCGAATTGTGTCCACAAGGACTGCAGTTTAACTGTTTTTACCCTATCATTTCCTTGGTAGGACGTTTTGAGGATGTCCCAGGCCTGTTTGGAAGTACCAGCGCCTGTGATTTTCGAGAATATCGAATCATCCACAGAATTTTGAATCCAGAATTTCGCTTTGTTTTCTTTGGTCCTCAAAGTTGCCTGAGCAATTCTCTGTGCATTTGTCATGGCAGTGAGGGCGGTTGGATCTGGTTCCACAGTTGGTCCTAGGTTGCTAGATGATGCCATTTCAAAAAAAAAAATCAGAAAGAATAGAGGGAAAAATTCCTATTTACCGTCGATCTCAGAAACGTCGATTTGTCGATGGCCGATGGGAGCTTATCGGGCTTGAAGTGGCCCTTGGTCTCCTTGCAATGTGACCACATGCTTTAATGTTAAGGCGCTACGGGCTTTTCCCCTTCTTTTGTCTTTCAAAATGCCGAAACGCGAAAGACGCCTTTGGATAATTCAACGGTCCAGATCTTATGTGATCTGACGGTCCAGATCTTATCGGGATATCGCGAATCGGGATTTCGCGAGTCCTGATGTCGAGGTTTTCTGACTCCTTGATTCCCTGATCTCCGATTTTCCAATGGCGGTGTCCTATCGGGACTTTTCCCGATGGCTCCGATCTGTGACACACGTCCTCAACAGATGGACGGCTCAGATCTGCGTCGGGGATTTCACCGTGGAGAATCCCGATCCCACGAATTGATGAGATGACGTGAGCTGGGCCCCACGACGGAGTTTACCTCCTGTCGAGATTTCGGAGTTCGGAGTTTGGAAGTGCTTGAGTTTCTTGTCCTCAAGAATCGCGATTTGTTGAATCCCGATATGTCGATGGCCCTTTTCCTTGTCGGAAGTTTTCCCGAGTCCCCGGATTTACGCCACGCGTCCGGGAGTGATGGTCGGTCCTGATTCCTCCTCGGGATATCGCGGTTAGCGATGCTCCAAATTTCTGTCAACTTGAAACTCCGAATGTCGATACGCTGACGGCGCCCTCGATGTCCGCCACGTGTCCAGGAGATATGGACGGCTGAGATCTGATCGCGATTTCGCGAGTTGCGATGTCAAGTTTCTTTGACAACTTGAAACCCCGAATGTCGATATGCCGACGGGCGTTCCGATGTTCGCCACGTGTCCAGGAGAGATGGACGGCTGAGATCTGATCGCGATTTCGTGTATCGCGATTTCGCGAGTTGCGATGTCAAATTTCTTTGACAACTTGAAACCCCGAATGTCGATATGCATTGATCCGTTGCCACCTGTCCTCGGAGATGGACAGCTCACAAGTCTTCTCAGGATTTCGCGATATCGCGTATCGGAGTTTTTAGAGAGCAATTTCCTTTGCTCGTCCAACTCCCGATTCCCGATTTTGCGATGGAATAAGATCTCGCCACGTGTCTCTTGATGGACGATCAAGATGACGACGGGATTTATCAAGTGAAAAGTTCTCCTGTGTGCTCCAAACGACTAACCGTCGTGCACCTTCTTGTTGATCTAACGGCTGTCGGGCCTTCGTGCAAGATCTGACGGCTAAAATGCTTTTCCCTGTTCCGCGCTCTCCTTGTCCCTTTTGGGCTGGTTTCCCGCTCTGGATCCGTTCACAGGACGACTCTTACGGCCTCAGTGGCTGTTCTTTTCACCTATGGGAGAAAGATTCGTGAATCTTTCAAAGATTTGAAAGAAATGCACGAATTATTCGTTATCTGCTACAATCTTTGACAGATTTGAGCGATTTCTTGAAATCTTTAAACGATTCTGCCTTTCGCATGAATCTTTAACAATTTGGAACGTTTTCTTCGAGTTCTTTACGCTAACTTCCATTCTGCAACTCTTCTTCGTCAATCTTTGACGATTCTTGAAAAAAAAATTGTGCAGGTTTCTTTAGAGTTTCTTCTTCTACGTTCTCTTCGTCCAGGATCTTTCGAGCGTTGTACGCTCTGCTTCCTCCGCAAGCTTCTTACGGCGATCTTTAAAAAGTATTGCAGACAGCTTTCCAAATCTTGTGAAAAATCAGTGTCGCGTGCTCTCAAGATGCGTGTAAGCTCTGCTCTGTGAGGATCGTGTGGCTCTCCAGACTGTGTGAAGAGGCTTACTGCTGAAGCTCTGATACCATGATAAATTGTGAAGCAAAGAGAAATGCAGAGAGAAGAGAATGGAACAGTATATTGAAATGTATGAAGAAGTACAGAACTTAGAACTTGTTACAATGTAAGATGGTTGAGCTATATATGCTCAAGCAAGACAAAAATAGAAAGTACAACTGTCCAGTACAGCTGGCAGTGTACGGTCATACTGTTGAGGGTACAATATATTTAACACATTTAAACACGACTATCGATCTTACAAGGTGAGATTAGCGCCCAAAGGATTAAGCCGAGGTCACAACTCCCAGTCGCATGTAGCGAAGACAGAGGACTTCACGTATTTGGCAAAGTTCGTGCAAGGGTTGCAAAGCAGTCAAAATCTCCTGAAGTTCTGAAACCTGGAATGAATCTGGTCCGTCTATCTAGGAAGAGGATGCGTGTCAGCAGATCCTACAGTCCGAAGGCATAGCACTCCGGAGGACTTTGGTCGAGAAGTTGTGTAAATTCACAAAGTCCCGGATATCCGAAGTGACTCTGTACCGTTGGATCCAGTAAACACATGTCAGAAGATCCCTATGTTCGGAGATCTCGTACTTCAAAGGAGTTAGAGCACAAAAGCTAAGGGTCACCATTCGCCCGAAGCTCCCAAGAGCGAAGCGCATCCATGTCGTCGGTGTAAAGGCCACATGGCAACAGATTGGAGGAGGTCTGGAGCACCAGCACTCCAGAAGAACTAAGGTGTGCTGAGTCGCGAACTCCCGAAGCTCCGAAGAGCCGAAGTCAATCCAAGCCGTTGATCATGCTAGACATGTGGAAACAATCCGACAATTCGACGATCTGATACTCCGGGAGAAATGTGAAGCAGTGAGGAAAAGAGCCCCAAATGCCGAAGCCTGAAGTGGATCCTGACCACTCGTTCCAGAAGACACGTGGGCCACTGGAATCTAGCTTTCGTCACTCCGGTGATTACGTCACTCTAGAGATTCGTCACTCCAGAGGTTTGCGCGAGTCAACAGACGGGAACTCTCGAAGCCCGGAGTTCCGGAAAGAATCTTGGTCATTGGTTTGCTCAGGTTTGTGCGTCATTTGATCTGTGCGTCTCCGGGTGGTTCGCCACTTCGGCACTTCATGTGTATTGTGAATTAGAACGCTGGAAGGAGCCGAAGCCCGGAGTCCCAAAGTAATTGTGGGTCGTTGATCTCAAATCAAAGAGGACCGTTGATCTCTGCCTAGACTTCACTCGTTCGACTATTCGAAGGATCTAAGGTTTTAACATCTTGAAACGCCCAAAGCTCGAAGCCCTAGAGCACCTGGTTTTCAGCTTTTGGTCATATGAGGATTTAACATTAAATTTTTTTCATTAAAAGGAAATAAGCACAAGCTCTCTGAAAAAACTCAGATAACTCGTTTTTTCTATTAAAGGGTTACAGTCGATAAAGAACCTAGCTGAGAGCTCTAACTCTGTAATATCTTATACTCAGATAGTCATATCCAGCACATTCGATACCAGGAAAAAAGAAATTTCCTATAGATCGACTTTTTTTAAAGGGGCTACAACTCAAACTTCACTGGTGTGTTTGGACCCTCGAGGACATAGTTTTACACACCGGAAACAGGAAGAGGACCTGTCTGTTCGCAACAAGCGGTATCAAGTGGTAAATTTTTTCCCCCTGTTTTTTGCTCTAATTTTTTTTCAAAAATGACGACCTCTAACAATTTAGTGCCAACACAAGGGCCAATTATTCTTGGGAAGAACTATGAATTTTGGTCTCTCGGAATGAGATCCTTCTTACAAGCACAGGATTGTTGGGATCCTGTGGATCATGGCTATGTGGAACAAGATCTAGCAGATCTAGCTACCATGAACAATCAAGAAAGAGTTGCTCAGGCATAACAGAGGAAAAGAGAGAATAAGGCCAAGTTATGGATTCAGAACTCAGTGGATGACTCGATTTTCTCAAAAATCACAAGTATTGTTATCTCAAAACGTGCCTAGGAAATTCTAAGTACAACTTACTAGGGAAATGACAAGGTCAAAACAATCAAGTTGCAGACCTTGAGAACACATTTTGAGACCTTAAAAATGACAGAGTCTGAAAATATTGATTAATTTATGACTAGAGTCATGGGAATCGTAAACCAGATCAGGCTGACTGGTGAAGCCATCCTTGATCAAAATATTGTTGAGAAAGTCCTCAGAAGTCTTCCAAAGAAATTTGAAATGGTTCTTACAGCCATCCTTGGATCCAAGGATCTGTCAAATTTTTCAACAAATGAACTCATGGGTTCTCTGTTGTCACATGAGACCAGATTGCATCTAGAAGATGAGTCATTAGCCAATGCCTTCAAGACTCAATTCTCCTTCAATAGAGGGAGAGGCGGAGGTAGAGGAAGAGGTCACAGAGGAAGAGGGAGAAGTGCAAGAAACCATCACTCAGGTGAAGGTCATACACATCAAAATCAACATCAGAATTTCCAGCCTCAAAGAGGCAGAGGGAGGAGATCAAATGATAAAGCAAGCATACAATGCTATTACTGCAAAAAGTATGGGCACTATGAATATGAATGCAGGAAGAAGCAAGCAGATCAACACTCAGGTAGAGCCCATGTCTCAAATCATGAAGGAGACACCTCTGATGGGATGTTTCTCGCATGCCACAAAATTGAAGAACAACACAAGGACCTCTAATTGTTGGACAGTGGATGCAGCAATCACATGACAGGTAACAAAGATCTACTTTCTTGCATTGGTTCATCTATTTCATCTGTTATTGCACTTGGAGATGACTCTTTAGTCAAAGTTCAAGGCAAAGGCACTGTACCTATTCTCACAAAACAAGATGTAAAGAAAGACATAAACGATGTCTATCATGTTCCAGATCTGAAACATAATCTATTATGTGTAGGACAACTAGTAGAAAATGGCTATAAGGTACTTTTTGAAGGAGCATCATGTAGGATATATGACAAACCTCCCAGTAGAAAATTGATTTCTGAAATCCGCATGACTAGGAATAGAATGTTTCCTTTGACGCTTAAGACTGCAAATCTAACCCAATCGTATGCACAAAGTGCATCCACCCCCAATCAAACTATGATTTGGCATGCAAGATTTGGACATCTACCCTTTCAGAGTCTAATCCTCCTGCAAAAGCACTCCATGGTCAAAGGTCTACCTATCTTCAAAGAGAAAAATCCCCCATGTGAGTCTTGCATTCTCGGAAAACATAAGAGAACTAGCTTTCCACAGTCCTCCACTCAATCCAAACAACACTTAGAGTTGGTTCACACTGACCTATGTGGACCAATGCAAACAAAGTCAATAGGTGGTAGCTTTTATTTTCTAACATTTATTAATGATTTTAGCAGGAAAATATGGATCTATTTCCTCAGACACAAGTCTAACACCTTTGCAAAGTTCAAGGAGTTCAAGGCTGAAGCTGAAAAACAAAGTGGGAAATATGTGAAGGTTCTCAGGTCATATGGAGGAGGAGAATATTTCTCAAAAGAATTTGCATATTTCTACAAATCAGAAGGCATAATCATGCAAACCACAGCTAGGTATACTACACAGCAAAATGTAGCGGCTGAGAGGAAAAATCAGACTGTAATGAACATGGCAAGGAGTCTTCTCAAAGAGAAATGTATGTCAAATTTATTTTGGGCTGAAGTTGAAGCATGTTGAGTTTATCTTCTGAATAGATCCCCAACCACTAGTGTCAAGATGAAGGTCCCTCAAGAAGCATGGAGTGGGACAAAACTGAATGTCGCTCATCTTAGGACCTTTGGATGCATTGCATTCGCTCACATACCTTTCGAATTGAGGAAGAACTTGATGATCGAAGTAAGAAATGTTTTTTTGTTGGCTACAGTGAGACATCCAAATCCTAGAGACTCTACAATCCAATTTCAAAGAAACTCGTTCTCAGCAGAGATGTCAAATTTCTTGAAAATCAGTTCTGGAGTGAATCTGAAAATCGCCCTATGGACAGTCAACATCCATTGCTGCCACTTCTTGAAAACAAAGAAAATTCAGGACAACAAATCATCAGCCTGTCCTTCCAAGATTGCAAGTACAAGGACAACCCGAAAGTTTTCAGAACAAATCTTCTTCAAGCAGAAGTTGATCCTCTAAACTTCAAAATTAGAGAACTCGAAGCTTGAGAGAAATATGTCAACATTCAGATGATATTGATCAGAACAATCTTTTTGCATTAATGTCATGACAACCTACATATTTTAAAAAGGCAGCTAAATAGCCACATTGGGTTCAAGCCATGAACCACGAAATTGACTCTAATGAGAAGAACAAGACAAGGGATCTTATTGATCTTCCCAAACATAAGACAAGTATTGGTGTCAAGTGGGTTTACAAAACTAAACTCAATGTAAAAGGGTAGATTGAAAAACACAAAGCAAGACTTGTTGCCAAAGGATTATCACAACAACCAGGCATTGATTATGGTAAACCTTTTGCTCCAGTAGCAAGGTTGGACACTTTAAGGACTCTTTTAGCTATAGCAACTCAACACAAATGGCAAGTACACCAAATGGATATCAAGTCAGCTTTCTTGAATGGTGTCTTAGAAGAAGAGATATATGTGGATCAACCACCTGGATTTGAAGTCAAAGAGAAACCAGCCAAAGTGTATCGGTTGAAGAAAGCCTTGTATGGCTTAAAGCAAGCTCCAAGAGCTTGGTACAGCAGAATTGATACTTACCTGATCAAGAGTGGTTTCAGCAAAAGCCAAAATGAGGCAACTCTATACACCAAAACAGATCAGCAAGAAAAAAATTTGATTATCTGTGTATCTGTTGATCACATGATATATACTGGAAATATTGAGTTAACCAATTTTAAACATGCCATGAAACCTGAGTTTGAGATGACAGATCTTGGCATAATGAAATATTTTTGGGGGATTGAGGTTGACCAATCAACCAAAGGGATTTTTGTCTGTCAGCAAAAGTATGCAGCGGGCATCATCAAAAGATTTTGCATGGAAGACTACAATCTAGCAAAAATTCCTATACCCCTAAGCACAAAATTGAGCAAGCAAGATGAAGGCCCTACAGTGGATTTTACTTTATACAAAATTTTAGTAGGCAATTTGTTGTATCTTACAGCTACTAGGCCTGATATTATGTATGCAGCCGACTTTGTTTCTTGGTTCATGGAATCTCCCAAAGATTCACTCGAAGATGGCGAAAAGGATTTTGAGATACGTTGTTGGCACTCTCAATTTTGGTTTATGGTACGCTCAGTCTGAAGATAATCATCTTTCTAGTTACACTGATAGTGATTTTGCAGGCAACCTAGATGACCGGAAAAGCACCTCAGTGTATGCTTTTCAGCTGGGCACGAATCTGATTTCTTGGGGATCAAAGAAGCAGCACATTGTCTCAATATCTTCTGCAGAGGAAAAGTATGTCGCTGCTACCTTAGCTTCATGTCAAGTTGTGTGGCTGCAAAGACTATTGAATGACATGTCACATACAGAAAAGGAGCCAACTCCTATCTTCTGTGACAATACTTCAACAATTGCTTTATCAAAAAACCATGTTTTTCATAAGAAAAGAAAGCACATTGACACTCGCTTTCACTTCATACGCAATCTAGTCAATAATGGTGAAATCGCTCTTCAATTTTGTTGTTCATGAGATCATCTCGCGGACATATTTACAAAGACATTGGAAAAAACCATTTTTGATTTTCAGAGACATCACTTCGGCATTATTAATGCTGATGTTTGTAACTGTTGAGTTTAAGAGGGAGTGTTAGTTATAACCTCAACAACGTATGACTGTACATTGCCAGTTGTTCTGGCCTGCTATACCAGTTGTTAGGATTTGTTCCTATTTCTTGATTTGGTTGTTTGTTTTCCTCTTTATATGTTTAGTCTATCATCTAATACATTTGTGCTCTACACATTCTCATTCTCAAGCTGTCTACTCTATTTCTTGTTTCTTACCCAATTTCTTGTTTTGTCAACTAATTGTTTGTGCTTTTAGTTTTCCATTGACTATTAGGATAGCCAATAGGTATGCAACTTCAATAGCTTTCATACTAGAACTAGTTTCCTTCGAAGTTTTCGACCACCTAATCTACCTAAGTCGATTCCCTTTACAAGCGTCCACCCAAATCTTTATTATAATTGGGCAATATTAATTGGAAGGCCTCTTCAAATATTTTTGGGTATAGAATACCCTAATTAAAAGCAAAGCTTCACCCCAATCGTCATTTATGCTTTTATGCTCGACTACTCATCCCTTTCTCTAGGAATATACTAAAATAACATCCTCAATTGTCTATTGTTATATCTTATCACTCCCACATTTCTTTTATTTGAATTACCTTTTTCATTCATGGAAGTTGGTCTTTCTTCATCCTTGAGATTATTTTGTTCCACTTTAATATCTCATATTATTTATTTAAGAAGTTTAGTAGTTATACAACATTTGCATGGCTTTGCTAATTGGGTATGACCATCAATGACTTGTATTATCATTAAAATTATGCTTAATTGACATATCTTGAAAGAACCCAAGTTAGATGCTATAAACAATACTGCATCATCACCACCCATAAGCCAAACACACTTAAACAACTAACCACCCAAATGTAAAACTGTGTGGTCATCCATTTAGACCAACCCATTGTAGTCCTCTAAAGATCATGTCCCTGGTGATAAGAGGCTTCCACATACCTTCAGTGCACTCATCAACCATAGAACTTTGCTAGTTCACCCCTACTAGGTTGAACGTCCTTGGTCCTCTTAATCCACACCAAACTAATACATCATCCTAACCATCCATGAGTCCGTCATCAAAACTATAAACGTTGTTGGTCCTCTTAATCCACACCAAACTAATACATCATCCTAACCATCCATGAGTCGGTCACCAAAACTACAAACATATCTACTTGCAAGTTGCCATACACCGTTAGTCATATTTTCTCGACAGCATCACCATGTAATTGCCAATATCACTTTAAATTCCCTATCGTCTATCTTTTAACGAAACTGGTATGGGGAGAAATTCTCCATTTCGTTGGGATAACTATTCTCACTTGGGATTTATCCTTTCTCGAAACTGCTATGGGTCGAAATTCTCCTTTCGATAGGATAACTATTCTGTCACTTTTGGATTTATCCTTTCTCTTCAGCCACCTATTACGCCTTTACAGTGTCACAAATGGACTATTTTGGAAGAAAAATTTGTCCTAACTAAGACATTATCAGAAATATCCTTGGGTTTCTTGCTTTGCACGAGTGCCACGATACAAAAACCTTGTTAACACTAAGATTTCCTTTCAAGTTGTGTAGCGAATCTTCTTCTGGTTGTTGAATCTATTAAAGATTGGAAGAATTAGGCTCACACACTGAAACAACTTATTTTATTGCTTGAAGATCATTACATATATATAGCAGAGGAGCAGGTTTAACAGACTCCGAAATAAACGGATCTGAACCGCTCGTGAATCTGCTTGTAACAATAAGATTTTATTCTCCATTATTCTCTAACACTCCTCCTTAATGGAGAAATGGATTTTCTTTTCTACCACACCTTTAATGCTTACACAATATAACAAATGGTTACAACACAACTTGTCTGACTGATCCTCATATGCAGTTAAACCCATCTCTGAACTTCATAGACATGCTCTTTCTCTCCATCATCTTCGAGCTACCAATTCATTCAGCACAAATAAAACTGCTTCCGACCATCTTTGTAGCACTTGTATAACTGACAAATTGACAACTTGACTCATTGGGGCTTCCGTGATAGAAGGTGTCAACTAATGAAGCATACTATGTCTTCAAAATTCCTTTATACAAGATGACCTCAAACATAAGAATGTTTGTACTTGAAACTGGGGCTGCCAGCTTAAATCAAGATACAAGTTCTTAGTTTT
>ML776941.1:1132286-1326755 GCA_009831015.1 Picea engelmannii
ACACCGGAATGAGCCTCCTCCCCTTAGGGTTTTGATTCTAGGGCCCTGCCATTGCAGCACCATAGAACCTAACTCTCTAGTCTTTAGATTTATATCCTCCCGAGATCTTGCCCTTGCTTTTGACTCCATAATACCCTAAGGCATTGGTCTTTCTCTCCAACGTTGAGCTTGTTATGCAAAAACAAATCTTGAAAATTCTCAAATTTGAAACCCTAACTAACCCTAACGTCTACTAACCTGGAAATTAATGATGACGTCATGCCTTTTTTGAACTTTTGGTTGATAGAAAACACTGTGGCTTAGTCATCTAATGATAGACATTGATACATTGGTAAATTTCATTGGTTTATTTGCAAAACGTTGACCTCTTTGTCTATTATACTAACCCTAAAAGAAAAGATGACGCCATCTCTAGCATAGTGACGCAACACTCTGTTATATATGAACATTTGATGATATTTAATGCATTGAGTTAATTCAAGGATTGATCATTTTCATTGGATGCTATATCGTTCTGGTATTTATTGACAAGTGACTTTATATTGCCATTATTGCAAACATTGACTTCGTCAATATTTACTAATATATATGTTCATATACATTGAAATATAGATAGTCATTGATCTATGAAGTACTAACCACTACTGCACGTATTAGTTTTATTGTTGCATTGTCTCGCAAACAGGTGCCTCTTTTGTGGTATTTCTTCATTTGACTATCTTCTTGGCGGTAATCTGTGAAGGGAAAACTAGCCTTAATCCTTTGACCCTTTTCCTTTCAAAACCCCAAATTGCCAGGGACGTCTCCCTTGGGCTCAGCCACCCTAAATAGAAAGAGCCCCCCATCGAGGTGACAGTGGGTGGGGAAGCTCCTGTTACGCCAGTTTGACCCTTACCTTTCAGCTACTTGACCTAAACTACAAACTGAGCGATAACAAGAGCAACAAGAATCATAGAGCCACTTAGTTTAGAGGACAATGTTGTTGTTGAGAAATCTAAATCCTTGCTTGCATTTCTTGAACAAGGAAAGTTTGACGAGTTGATGAGCTTCGATGACTTCTTGATGACTTCTTGACAGAGCTAAATCTATCAGAAGATGAGTACATCCAAGCCATAAAATGTACGCTTAAACAACCAATAGTTTTCCTTAAACAAAACTTTCCCATATTTGGAACAACAGTTTCTCCAAGGACATGTCAGTTATGTGGAATGAAAATACAGATGCGCAGTACATCCTCAATGCATATGCTGCAGCATCGTATTGTACCTCGTATATGACAAAGGTTGACAAATCTATGACAAGTGCATTCAGAAGAATACACAAAGAACATGAAAGAAGTCATATTGATGCCATACAAATGATACGTACGCTTGGAAATACATTGCTTAATCTTCAACAAATGTCTACTCCAAAAGCAGTCCACATTGCACTTTTCCTGCCCCTCAATTGTAGTTCAGGAAAATGTGTCTTCATAAACACTTATCCACTTGAGTAACGTACATTTGTGATTAAACCACCGTTTTTGCTAGAACAAGAGCCCAACAATTCAGAAGACGTGCTATGTCACTCTACTATTGATTATTACCTCTAGCATCCATCTCCTATTAGGCATATCTGCTTAGCAGAATTTGTATCGCATTACAAAAAAATGGTGTGCCCATATCAAAAAGAAAAAAACCCTCTATGATACGGTTTGTCAAATACAATAAACATTATGACTATGAAAACTATTGTAGAGAAAAAATGTTGCTATACGTTCTGTTCGATGAAAACAAAGAGACATTGAAACATAACTTATTTACATGGGAAGATGCGTATGTTGCCTCTAAGACTATAGTGGAAATCAATGAAGCTAGATTTACTTACAATGTTAATCCAACATGGGGTGATCTAGAAATTGCAGTTAATGAGATAGAAAACCCTGACAATCTTGATGAGACATTCACAAACCGAAAAACAACCAGAACTCCCTGCGAGTCCTATGACTTGCAACCGGATTTTCCTCGTCCTCGAGCAGGTTGCAGTGAAAAAAGTATCAATCTTGGTTTTCAAGTCACAAAACATCCTTTCCTTATTGAAAATAATGAATACCACAAAATAAGATGTTTGTTGAATCGAGAACAACAAACAATTCTAAAGGACATTGCGCTTAGAAAACGCTTGAACATAGACACTCATGTGCACTTGTTCCTTACAGGCGGAGCAGGAACAGGCAAGACATTCACAGTGAAAGCACTGCTCCAAATGCTTATACGAATCTATGATTCAAACAATTCCTCTGATCCTATGAAACCAAAGGGCCTAATAGTTGCATACACAGGAAAAGCTGCATATAATGCAGGTGGAACAACAGTCCACTCTGCAATTTTAATGTCTTTTAACAAATCACAGTTTCTTCCACTTAGCAAGGAAATGTTAGATACGTTGTCTAAGATTTATGACGAACTCCAACTTGTATTTATATATGAAGCATATTTGATTGGAAGTCGCTTCTTGTATTCCATTGACAACCGACTAAGAAGCATAAAACATGTGCACACGAAATACTTTGGAAACATTGACATGATATTCGGTGGGGATCTTTACCAAGCACAACCGATCCAAGATTCTTTGATATTTGAACAACCTATGGTTAACATGCAAACAGTGACACATGAATTCTGGAGAGACAATATTAAATGCTTTCAATTGCATACTACAATGCGCCAGATAGATGAAACATTTATTGAAATTCTGAATAGAATGTGGACAAACAGCCAAACATATGATGACTTAACATATATCAATTCTAGGTGCTTGCAACCTGCACCAACAAACCCAACGTTCCCTTACATGTTCTACACAAATACGGATGTTGCAATGCATAACAGGTACATGCTATCGCTCATGCCTGGCAACGATATCATCATCAATTCAATTGACCTGAAAGAAGAGAACAATGGAAATGTTCCACGTCATGAACATACAACCACTTTACCTTTGCAGCTTGTCCTGAAATTAGAAATGTTGGTTGAAATATATGCCTGCAACTATGATTCACAGGATGGCTTGGTCAATGGTACAGATGGAATACTCAAAGTCTATACGAAAATAAAAAAGCTTGATGTCCTTTGGATTACGTTCCATGAACCGCAAGAAAGCAAGTTGGCTTATCTATATAATTCAAACACTGCAAGCGATTGGCCACCTGTTTTGCGAATATCAAAGCCAGTATCGACATCAACAAAGATAGGTCGACTGAAGATTCGAAAACAGTTTCAAATTTAACTTGCATGTGCACATACAGTCCACAGATCGCAAGGACTAACACTTGATAATGTTGCATTTCAGCCTGTTGGAATTCGGATACATGGACTTGTATACACAGCATTGTCCCATGTCAGAAGCATAGACTCCTTGTATTTACCAAGTCCTCTTACAAAAGTAAACTTCAAAGTCAAACATAAAATTGATATTGAAATGGAACGCCTCAGGACTACTGCAAAATGACATCTGCAGTATGATTACCAATTCATACAAACAAAGTCCTCTGTATCAATTCTCTCACTTAACTCACGCAGCTTACATGCACACGTGGATGATATACTCAATGACTATGATATAATGCAATCCGATATTTTGTGCTTGCAGGAAACATACATGGCATTATGCATGCAAAACAAACAATTTCCAAATCACAATTGCATATCAAGTTACATTACACATGGGGTGATGATATTGGTGAAAAAGCATGTACCAATTTTGGACCATATACATTTCGAAGAAAAGAATGTTGAGATGGTGCTTGCAAAAATATTTTTCGATGGAACAGAAATTGCAATAATGAATCTATATGTTGCTCCCCATGCAACATTCTCCAACATACTAACTGTTATTTCCAATGCATTAGTCATTTTCATCTGAACGGACCCATTGTGCTTGTAGGAGACTTCAATATTGACATGCTACAAAATAATGCCAAAACAAAAGAATTGGAAAACTACATGTGCAAATACAGTCTTCGCTTTCTTTTGAACAACACAAGCCATGTGCAAAACACACTTATTGACCATGTGTGGTCAAATGTGCCCATTCTTCAATACAACATCTTTGTCTTAGACACATATTGGCCTGATCACGATACAATTGGTATTGCACTTGAATGATGAGATATATATCAAACATATCACAAAGTCATATTTCTATGTTTCAAAGCATATTTGTATAGCTTGTTTCAAAAAAAAAAAAAACAAATTATCCAGCTTCTTAGTTTTCTCTGGTTTGTACACATACTGGTCTGGCCACCACACAATTGGTGTTGCACTTGAATTATGAAATATACATCAGGCATATTGCATAATCATATTTGTATGCTTCAAACCATATCTGTCTATCTTGTTGCAGAAAATCGAGATATCCAACTTCTTAGTTTTCCCTGGTTTGTAATTTCTTTTGGTCATTGTTATCGCATAGATTGTAGCAAGGATAAAAGGCTTGAGGTTTGAAGGTCAAACTGGCGTAACAGGAACCAATCCCACCCAATGTCACCACAATGGGATGGTTCTTTCTCTTGATGGAGGTAAGTCCCGAGGGAGACGTCCCCGGTGACCTGGGGTTTCGAGAAGGCAAACGATTACAAGATAAAGTAGTTATTCCCCCCTCACAAGTCACCACCATGCAGATAGTCTTGCCAAAGGCCAATAATAAAGTAAAACCCCCAAAGAGATATACCTGCCTGAGACAAAGCAACAACAAACTGATATATGCAAGCTAGCTCAGTGGGTTAGTACTTCATATAAATCAATGACTATCTGATAAACATATAAGCAATTTGGCAATAAATGTTGACGAAGTCAATGTTTATAAAATAGCAATGAAAATTATATCACTTCTTCAATAAATGTTGGAACAATGTGGCATTCAATGCAACAAATCAGTACTTCATTTAATTCATGCCTTTAATCATTATTCAATTGCTTATAAGGAAAACGTTTAGTTGCACCAATGATATAATAGCTAAGGATAACTGCAGCAATAGGTTAGTAAAGTTAGTTTTAGGCTAGGGTTAGTGAAGTTAGGGTTTGATTCAAGATTTTGAAAGTTTTTTGTGATCAAGTTCACTTCAACGCATGAGGTCTTTTTAGATCAGTGCCTTAGGGTTAATGGAGTCAAATAGTGAAGGACGTAAGAGCTAAAGGAGGCAAAGGTAAAAATCGCTAAGTACTAGAGGGAGAATCTTTGAGGTGTTTCTGAAGCAAGGCCTCAAAGTCAAAACCCTAGGGGAGAGAATCTCACCTTGGTGTAGGAGAACTATGCCTCGGTGCTCTCTCCTCCTTCCTTAACTTGGTGGCAATCATGTCGAGCTAAAGATGAAGCATAAAACCAAGACAAGAAAGTTTGATGAAGCAGAGTGTTGCTACAACAAGGCTCTATCAGCAAACCCTAGAAAAAATTGGCCCAAAGTGTAGAAAACCTAGGCTTAAGGCGTCTCCTTCTTCTCAGCTTATGAAGGGTACGACTAGAAAATATGAAGAGAGAAATGAGAGTGTAGCAATGGCTAGGCTCTCTTCTTCTTCAATCAATGGCTGAAAATTCTCTCAATGGGGACATGAGACAAGGACCTACTTGTGTGCATGTCACCTAGGGTTTTGTTCAGGAAAATTATAAACATGTGCAAGAAATGAAACTACAACCATTCATTCAAGAAGTTTTGTAGAAAAATACTTACATATCACCAAGAAAAAGCATTGCAAACCCTAGTTGTAACACCTTCCATTAAGAAAAATGCCAAATTATGCCAAGACAATCCTCCTCCAACAAGTGTGGATCACTAAATCAGCCAATAACCCAAGAGAGGGCGCAAATTTCAGACCTCCTTAAGGAGTGAGTGAGTTGTTATGAAAAAATGAAGGTGAAAATCCTTCATTTATACAATATCATGACCTAAATTTACATTTTAGGTCATGTAAAACGCCGACAAGGCCAAAACATTAAAATCATACTGTTTTACATTAAATTGTCAAATTAAAACCCTAATCAAGCTGAAAAGAGATAACAATACCCTCCAAAGGAGACGTTTGCCCCTTTTAGGGAAAATGTAGCATCCTGGAGCAAAACATTAGCCCTCCTTGGACTCCTCCATCCTGCCACACATGCCAATACTGCCTAGTCTACCTCCCAAGACGTCCAATAGGTTGGATGATGTTATGGTCATCATGGGTGGCGTCCCAGGCCTTCCAAGGCCAACGTTCCACTGAAAGAGGGTCAATCCCCCTAGGTCAAGCTCTGCCAAAGTGCCTCTGGTGGAACATCCTCTTCTTCTCTGGTGCAAAGCCCCTGATCCATCCTTGTCCTGTCTTTGCCCCCTGATGGGGTCTCAGCGTCCACCTGATGGGCTCTTCAACCCCATGGAGATCTGAATTGATCATCTCCCCATGTGTACCGGTCCAAATGGCACCTATCCGTCGGGCATGGTCCTGCACATCAAAAGCTACGCCCTCCATGGGCTCATCAGTCACAGGGATCATAGCAATGTCAATCACTTCTCATCATCAATATTATTAAACATGTGCATAAAATCCCTAATACATCAGTTAACAAGTCAAATACATTACACAAGCCTAAAATACAAATCTGGAGAAAAGGACAAGGCGTCCTACTGGGCTAGTGTCCACTGGAAAAGGAAAGTTTCCGGAAGAGACCTCATCCAATCCATGTAAGTGGGTGATGAGGTCAGGGGAAGTCCAAGCATCTGGGTGCAATGAGGGTCGAGGATGCAAGAAATGTTACCTGTGGGTGCCTTCAGTAGAAGGCGAGTTGTACCTGTCCTGGATGCATTCTTTCCAAGCCCATTCTTTCCTTTTATTCTTATTCTTTTCATTCTTTTCTCTTTTATTGCTTTTCCTTTTTTTTAATCAGGGGACACTGCCCTGGCGTGGTGGCAGTGTTACCCACAAGTACTTTCACATAAATGAGACAGTTGGCTCATGATGAAACCCCCTTTCCCTTGGCCATGCAACTAAGAGTCACTGCCCTGGCATGGTAACCAGTTGGTGGCAATGTCATACTGCTAGGTACCCATGGACCTAATAGGCTGGCTCATGATGAGACCCCCTATCCTCTGGTTAGGTCTTGTTTTATTATTTTTCCGGGTCCCCCCCTTGTTTCTTGATGAGAATCCTTTTATTGTGCTTTCTCGGGGATCCCTGGGCAAATCATCTCGAGGTTTTATTTTTAGGATTTTGTCTTTTACCATTTTGATTTTACCTTATCGGCCTTTAGCCCCTTCTTCCCACGAGATAAGGTGTAGTCCTGAAAATAGGCCAACCCAGTGCTTGGACAAGTGGAATGGGATAAGTGAGCGGGAAACAAGATGAAACAGTGGTGCTATGATGGGAGCAGACGATGGCTTTTCAGAAATCCCACCAGTGGCAAACCAAAAGCTACATACATGGGCTTGCTAGGGCACCCTGTCAATCCCCCCAAACATGGTCAAGTGGGCAAGTGTAAGATCCAAGAAATTGCTAGAAATAAAAGGAATCGGGTGCATACATTCAATGGTTTTGATGATCAAAGTGACACATACCATGATATCTGGACTAATTACCTCATGGTGCAAGAAGCATCTCTGACACAGGACCAAGCCGATGGTGATGGATGTTGTTGTTGCTGACAAGACAAAAATTCAGGAAGAAAAAAAAGGTGGGCACTCTAGGGCCATGCTAAAGTCAATCCTGCTCTCTGTACTCCATGTCTAGGACCTGTGGGCCTCGAGACATGATCTCCTAGTTATCCCTAAAAGTGGGGGATAACAGTCACAATTTTTTTTTTGCAAAAAAAATATATAAATATAAATATATATATAGAAACTTGAAACTTGAATGAACTAAAAAAAAGGTACATTCTTCTAACGCTATATGTTACTCTATTTCTCTTATTCTATTTTATTTAGCCTATGTACATAGTACTTGTTTTTTTCTTTACATGTCAACTTATGTTCATGTCCGTTTTGTTTTGTGCTTTTGTTCATAGAAACAAACAGGAAAAATAGACACTGCAAAAAACTCCTAACCAAGAATGTAGAAGAATCCATGCAAAAGTGTGTTTTTCTACTCGTGTTCCATATCCAATAGTTTTTTGTTTACTCTGTCTGTATTTGTTCAACTGGTTTGCAGCTCTGTTGTTTTTTTTTCCTCCTTGGACACTCCATATCTTCCTGTACATTGACTTGTCTTCGTGTCAATTATATTTTCTATGTTGCTATCTTGAAATAAATAAATTTGTATTCCATCTTTTCTTTTCATGTGTTCCTTCGTAACAGTTTGATTTCATGTCGGTTCTTACCTCCCTTTATTTTTCCTGTTCTATACTTAGTCGTTCTAACTTCTCTTTTTCCCCTCTACTATTCATTTCTGATTCTATACTTAGTCCCATGTCTATGCTCGCAGGTTCCCAGGATGATGGAGTGGCAAATTTCATGTCCATCTATATCTCTGCATCACGAGTCCGACCGACCATTGTTCATTTTCATAGTTTGTGAATTTTATGTCTATCGGTTCCTTCGTAGATGCCATCGAACTCTCATGCCCCGTGTGTGCGATATACATCTTGCGCCTAAAACTTCAGTGATCTACAATTCGACCCAGACTCGAAGCTTGCGACTCATTGTTCCCAGCATCTGTTGATATTTCAAAGCATTTGTTGATATTTTTCCTAGTTCGTCTCAACAGTTAACCAATTGTATGGCTGCGGGTTCCCCCCCAATGCATTATCGAACTCCCGTGCCCCGTGTTCAGATAACATCTTACATCCAAAACTCCAGTTATCTACAATTCGACCCCGAGATCCTCGAACTCTCAAGCCTCACTCTTTATCAAACTCACAATTTGTATATCCATCTATATCTTGACATCATGAGTCCGACCGAGCACTTTCGTTTCCTTAGCCAATTTATTGGCCTTGGGTTCCCGGCTACACGTTATAGAACTTGTTATCGCCCAGTTTGTAGTTAGGATAGTAAATGGATGAAGAGTAATCAAACCGGCGTAACTGGAACCAATCCCACCAAATGTCACCTCAATGGGATGGTTCTTTATGTTTAAGGAGGTAAGGCCCAGGGGAGACGTCCCCAGTGACCTGGGGTTTTGATAAGACAAAGAATTGTAAGACAAATATAAGTTTCTCCCCTCACAATTCACCACCGATCAGATAGTCCGGGTAACACCCAACAATAAAGTATAACCCCAAAAAGAGAAATACACCTGCCTAAGACAAAGCAACAAGAAACTGATATATGCAAGCTTGTTCACTTAGTTAGTACTTCATATAAATCAATGACTATCTGATACACATATAAGCAATTGGATAATAAATATTGACGAAGTCAATGTTTAGAAAATAACAATGAAATATAATGTAACTTCTTCAATAAATGCTAAGAAAACGTGGCATTCAATGCAACAATCAACACGTCATTCAATTAATGCCTTTAAACCACCATTCAGTTGCTTATAAGAGAAACGTTAGCTGCACAAATGATATTTTAGCAAGGGATGACATCAGCAGTAGGTTAGTAGGGTTAGTTTTATAAGCTAGGGTTAGTAGTTAGGGTTTGATTCAAAGTTTTGAGACTTGTTGTGATCAAGTGCACTCAAGACAAGAGGTCTTTAGATTAGTTCCTTAGGGTTAATGGAGTCAAAAGTTGAGGACGCAGGAGCTAAAGGATCAAAAGATAGTACGGCTGAGGACTAGAAGGTGAAGCTTTGTGGTGTTGCTAGGGAAAGGCCTCAAAGTCAAAACCCTAGGGGAGAGAGGCTCACCTTGGTGTAGGGGAACTAGGCCTCAGTGTTCTCTCCTCCTTCCTTACTCAATGGAAATTACGGCTAACTGGGAAAATAGCATGAAACAAAGACGAGAGGGTTTGAAAGGGCAAGGTGTTGCTACAGCAAGGCCTTACCAGCAAACCCTAGAAAAATCGGCCCATCAAAGTGTAGAAGAACTAGGCTCGGATGCGTCTCCTTCTTCTTAGCTTGAAAATAAAATGGCTAGCAAAATGAAGAGAAAATAAGAGTGTAGCTACGACTAGGCTCTCACCTCTTCAAACAATGGCTAAAAAATATCTTAATGGGGACATGAGACAAGGACCAATGATGTGTGCTTGTCACTTAGGGTTTATTCAGCAAATTTATAACAACATATGCAAGAAATAAAAATACAACCATTCCATCAAGAAGTTTTGTAGAAATTCACTTACATATCACCAAGAAAGCATAGCAAGCCCTAGTTGTAACACCTTTCACCAAGAGAAATGCCAAAATATGCCAAGAAAGTCTTCCTTCAACAAGCGCGCCTCACAATTTCAGGCAAACAACCCAAGTATAGCACAAATTTTAGACCTCACTAATGAGTGAGTGAGAGATGATGAAAAAATGAGAGTAAAAACCCTCAATTTATACTGTACCATGACCTAATTTCATTTTTAGGTCATAAAAAGGCAGACAAGGCCAAAATACTAAAAATCATATTATTTTACATTAAATGCTCAAATTAAACCCTAATAAATCTAAAGAGAGACGTCATACCCCTTTAAGGGTGACGTTAGCCCCTTCCAAGGAAAATACAACATCCTGGAGCAAAACGTTAGCCCTCCTTGGGCTTCTCCAACTTGCCACACGTGCCAACACTGCCAAATCTGTCTCCCAAGACATCCATAAGGCTGGATGACGTCACGATCATCATGGGTGACGTCCTGGGCCTTATTAGGTCAACGTTCCAATGGAGGAGGCACAACCCCCCTAGGTCAAGCTCTCCCAGGGTGCCTCTTGTGGAACGTCCTCCTCTTCTCCGGTGCAAAGCCTCTAACCATCTCTGTCCTATCTCTACCCCCTGATGGGGTCTCATCATCCATCTGGTGGGCTCTTCAGCCCCATGGAGGTCCGAACTGATCATCTCCCCATGTGTACCGGTCCAACATGGTACATATCCGTCGGGCATGATCCTGTACATCAATAGCTTCACCCTCCATGGGCTCATAAGTCACAGGGATCATATCAATGTCAATCACATCTCATCATCAATATTATTAAACATGTGCATAAAACCCCTATTATCCCAGTTAAAAGCTCAAAGACATTATACAAGCCTACAATACAAGTTTAGGTAAAGTGACAGGGCGTCCTATTGGGCTAGTGTCCACTAAAAGAGGAAATTTTCTGGAAGAGACCTCATCTGAGCCATGCAAGTGGGTGATGTGGATAAGGGATGTCCAGGAAATTGGGTGCAAAGAGAGGGTGCAAATCTTTACCTGTGGGTGCCTTTGTAGAAGACGAGTTGCACCCATCTTGGATGTAATTTTTTCCAAGCCCATTCATGTCTTTTATTCTTTATTCTTTATTCTTTTATTCTTTATTGTTTTTTCTTCAAGAGGCTAATCAAGGGACACTGCCCTGGCGTGGTGACCAGTGGCGACAGTGTTACCCACAAGTACTTTCACATAAATGAGAAGGTTGGCTCGTGATGAGACCCTCTTTCCCTTGGCCATGCAACCAAAGGTCATTACCCTGGCGTGGTAACCAGCTGGTGGCAATGTCATACTGCTAGGTACCCATGGACCTAATAGGCTGGCTTGTGATGAGACCCCCTATCCTCTGACTAGGTCTTGTTTTATTATTTTACAGGTCCCTCTTGTTTCTTGCTGAGAAGACTTTTATTGCTTTCTCGAGGATCCTAGGGCGAAGCATCTTGAGGTTTTATTCTAAGGCTTTTATCTTTTGCCAGCTTGCTTTTACCTTCTGGGCCTTTAGCCCCTTCTTCCCACGAGGTAAGGTGCAATCCTCAAATGATAGGTCAACCCAGTGCCCGGACAAGTGTAATGGGATATATGAGCGGGAAGCAAGATGAAAAAAGTGGTGCTATGACGGGAGCGGACGATGGCTTTTCAGAAATTCCCCCAGTGGCAAACCTAAACCTATGGACACAGGATTACTAGGGCATCTTGTCGATCCCCCCAGACATGGTCAAGTGGGGAAGTATAAGATCCAAGCATTTGTTAGAAACAAAAGGAATTAAATGCACATATTCAAAGGTTTTAATGATCAAAGTGACACATACCATGATACCCGGACTCATTACCTCATGGAGCAAGAACCGTCTCTGACACAAGACCAAGCCGATGGTGATGGATGTTGTTGCTGCTGGCAAGGTAGAGGCACTGAAAGGGAGAAAAGATGGGCCCTCCAGAGCCATGCTAAAGGTCGATCCGGCTCTCGGTACTCCATGTTTAGGACCTATGGGCCTTGAGACATGATCTCCTAGTTATCCCTAAAAGTGGGGATAACATAACTCATTCCCCATGTTCCGAGTATACATCTTCCATCTAAAACTTGGGTGATCCATGTCTATGCTCGCGGGTTCCCAGACAGCGGAGTGGCAGATTTCATGTCCATCTATATCTCTACATCACGAGTCTGATCGACCGTCGTTCTTTTTCATAGTTCGTGAATTTTATGGTTGCGCGTTCCTGTGTGGGAACCATCCAACTCTCATGCCCCGTGTGCGCGGTATACATCTTGCGCCCGAAACTTCGGGGATCTACAATTCGACCCGGACTCAAAGCTTGCAACTCATTTTTCCCAGCATCTGTTGATATTTCAAAGCATATGTTGATATATTTCCCAGTTTGTCTCAACAGTTAGCCAATTTTGTGACCGCAGGTTCCCCCCCAATGCATTATCGAACTCCCATGCCCCGTGTTCGGATAACATCTTGCATCCAAAACTCTGGTTATCTACAATTCGACCCTGGACTCCTCCAACTCGCAAGCCTCACTCTTTATCAAACTCATAAATTGTATATCCATCTATATCTTGACATCACGAGTCCGACCGAGCGCTTTTGTTTCCTTAGCCAATTTTATGGCCGCGGGTTCCCGGGTACGCGTTATCGAACTCTCATTCCCCATGTTCCGAGTATACATCTTCCATCCGAAACTTGGGGGATCTAAAATTCCAGCACAGACTCCCAGGTTCAAAAAAGTACCAAAGCATCTTTAATTCTCATCCATGCCCGCCACGTTCGTCCCTTCCCAATAGACATTAATTATGATTTTACTGGTGATAGTTCATAGATGTTCGAAAATATTGTCATTAATAAGTGGAAATCTCAAGGTAATGTCCCATTAAAATGCATTTATGGGAGAATATTATGGAATCTGATTAGTTTCCTCTATCAATCTTGAATTCGCAAAAAAATGATAGTTGTTTTGTTTTTTTTAAGACATCATCGTAGCAAGAATTCAATATTGTGTTTCCCCGCTGTCATCTACAAAGGTGTTCACATGATGTCACTCTCTAGTATTGTGCACATAATTTTAGAACCTTACAGGTTTGCATATCTAAGGCTCTGCCTGCATATGAAAATGTTGCTCCACCATTCCAATTTGAACATAGTTTGCATTTGGGCCATAGAGAACAGCAATAAAATAAAATAATATGAAATTTGTTTAAGTAAATATCAACAAATTATCTTCTGACTTGAACTTGCTTTTGTCAAAATCCAGGTATATTACACAGCTGTCAATGTTTTCCCCGCTTTTCAATAGTTTCTCGATTTCCCTGCCATCTTCGAGCGCTTTCCCAATGTAAATTGATGATGTTTTTATTCGCTTTGAAAAGATTGGCATTAAAAGGTCAAAAGGTCAAGGACATATGCCATTAAAAGACATTGAACCAAGATTTACCGGAGATTATATTATAATCTTGCAGTGTCCATTTTAAATACAATAAGGAGCAAAGGAAGGTTTCCATCACCTTATGGCTGCAGCTCGACATCATGTCCGTGGAGATACCCTGAATATTTTCGGGCACGAGGACCAGCATTTTCAGTGGTCCATAGCTTATGACTACTACTCGTCCACTTCTTCCCAGATGAAAGTTATCTCGACATCTAAAATTGCACCGGCACATTGTATCGTCGATTTTATTTTTTTTTACTTTAAGGACTTGGTCATGTGCTGCGCCAAGAACTATATTCCGAACTAGCGGATTGTCTAGATGGGCAACCATTTCCAAATCTCCCTGTCGCCTAAATTATTTCGAAATATGTTAACACTTCCCAACCTAACGCCTACTTTCAAGGGCGAGAATTGCAAGCAATTCTTAAAGAAGCATTGCAATGAACTAGACCTCTTGCCAAAGTTATTACAGGACCCAGCGCCCGCTCCCCAGGACATGGCCATATTACAGGTTAGTGCATGTAAAAATCTTTTTCGGCAAATTGCATTGCTTTTCACGAGGACAACGAGACAAGCAAGTGCAACCGACATCTCTCGAATTATTCTGTATATTTTATATTTTACGATCAAGAAACAAACCATCTTCCATTTCCACAAGTTGATTTCCATTCAAAACTCTTCCCAGTTATTGCAATACAGGAGGCAAAAGAAATTCTTTATGCCACCTTATTTAATTTTCGTTGTGCCAAATTTCTATCCATTTCCTGGACTATCTATGTGTAGGAAGTTGAACTCTGAATTTGACCCATTAACATTCTCGCCCCAAAAATTATGGAGACACGACGCTTGCCAGCTATTTTATAAGGTCTTCAATTATTTTGTTTCATTTTTTAAAGCATTGATATTTGGAAGGTATTTCCCCCGGTTCTTTGGCCAGTCGAAAATCTTCCTGGATAGGAAGGACACAATAGAAGAAATGAAGAACTATAATGTTATAAGGATTTTCGAGTCTAAGCAAAACCCTTGCTTCCTTCCATGTCACATATCCGATACAATGTTTTTTGCTGGAATAGAAAGGGAGTACATCTATTGGTTGCATTTTTTCCATGCAAAAAGGAAAGGACAATTCATGTATATGCCTTGGAAAGTCCAGGATTTCATGGTCAAGAACCACTTCAACAGTTCTTTCACTTACACTTTCCTTAATGAACTCCGAACCAGTACCAATGATTCGCACAAGCAGAACCAAAAAGACCCGGGTGAAAAAAGTGCCCAATACCCGACTGCCACAGCCAAGACCACAACATCTCGTGGCACTACTCCAACGGCTTACCCAACTAACAAAGTCACACACAGTTCTTCGGGCGGAGGAGGAGATAAGAACTCTCCCTCCGGCAAAATTGAAAGTTGTCACAAACTTCCCGCGGGCAAAAAACGGAAAACAATAGTCCAAGAATAGGAGGGACTGAGGGGAGAAATTGATATCTACGATCTCTCCCTCGAAGATATGGAACTAGAAATTGACATTGAAAAATTGTTCCCTGACGACGATCACCTAGACATACTTGGCATAGATACATTGGACAAAGAAGACTCTTTTTCATTTCAGAGCATTGTTTTTTACAGTGAATAAAAAAAAATGATTATTGAAAACAGAGATGTAAAGAATAAGAAAGGCACATCTTGTTCAAAGTTCAACCTACGCAACATGCAGCCTTCCCAGATATCCAAGATGCACCGAGCAACTGGAGATGCTCTAGACAACTCTATTAGTGGACTTGAAATGGAGAACCTCATGTTAAAGACGTGAATCATAGAATTGGAGGCAACTCTAATGCCTCTTCCACTGTTTGCTACTCCTTTGACAATGGTCAGGTCCACCACACTTGTGCCAAAGTTAAAAGGATCAGCAAACCTTCTAACATCGGCCCGAGACTGTGGAAAAGAATATAAACAAAAGAATGGAATTAATAACAGAAGCTTGGGAAATGTCAAAGAATATGGTCTCTTTTGGAACAAGAGCGCATGTTTTTCATGAGCATCTGCAAGCAGATCTCAAGAATGAGCAAGGTTTTTATCTCAATGTAGTTTTACCATTTTCTTTTGAAGTTACCGGTATGACGGAATCCAGAAGAAAACAAGAGAATCTCCCTTCCCTGGATCGAATAGACCAACTAAACGCATGCTGGAAAGAAAAGGTAAAGAACTTGATTGGTATTGTTCAAGAATGTGGCCAAACCATATCTAAAAGAGACAAACTATTCAAGAAGCTAACTAAGATAGATCTAGTTGGCAACACCAATGAAGTCCAGGAACTGAAATTGATATTAAACGCGTTGTTTTTAACCAAACAAGCATTTGATGATCAAATTCATATCTATAAAAGACTGTCATTTGAAAATTTCTATGGCATTCTTGAATATGGTGAAGATGACATGAAAACTTGGCTAGTCGGTTATGCAATTAGAAACAAAAATATTCAAGAAGCATTACACAACTTGTCTATTGATCTAAGGGACTTGGAAAGTGAACTCTTCAATATAAAAATCCGGCATGAAATGAGCGTGGCGCCCATGAGGAGCTACATCGAAGAATGGTTGAAAAAAGTTGTCGACCAGATTACCAATGAAGGTCAAAGCCGAGGAAAACCATAAAAGGACATCAGCGAAGAAATGACAGGCCATGGCACACCATCATAGTAAGTTGATATCGATTACATTCTTTTGTCTTCATCCACTTATTCTAACAAATCTTTAATCCAAATCTGACAATTTTCTCTTTCTTCTTGGCAGGTTTTGATGTTTTCCATCGTCGACTTTCTTCTTTCTGCAAACTTCATTCTTGTACATATTTGCTTCATAGTTCGTGGCAGTCTCAATCGAAGTCAATCTGGAAAATGCATTTTTATTTCATAAAATATGTACTGACCTATAGTTTTTTTTTTGCAAATTCGAAGACGGATTTTCTTTTGGGAAATATTCTCAAATGTATTTTGTGGCCCAGTTTATCTAAATATAAATATTTGGGGTTGCTCTATGCTGATATTCAATGCTTGGTGTTGTTATTTGGAATTTGTATTTCTTCGTAAAATTAACTCATTTCGTTGTACATGTTCCTATTTTATATTGTGCATGTATTGCAGCTTCCTATATTTCAAAATATTCTTTGATATACAAAATGTAAAGTCATGTATTTTTTTCTTTGTTCCTTGTAGGTTTGAGCAAAAACAATCCGAGCTGAAAACACCATTCAAATTCGAACATGGTTTACATTTGAACCACAAATAATCTGGTAAGATACATTAATATGGATACATTTTAAATAAACATAAACAAAATCCCTTTAAGCTTGAACCTGACTTTCTCGGGCTCCTGGATTGTCCGCGGGTTGATCGGTTAGCACACTGTCAAATCCTCATTTCCATCTATATCTTCACATCAGGAACCCGACCGACGACCGTCCCTTTCAACACTTGGCCAAATATCTCACCGCATCTTCCCAACTTAGCACTATCGCATTCTTATCCCGCATGTTCCGTTATATACATCTTGCACCCAACACTTCCGTCATATACATTTTACACCCAACAATTCTGTGATAAAAGATAAGTATAGAAGACGAAAAAGAAGGGTTAATATATTGACATCAGTGATAGATATCCCATTTACTTGCAAGATCTTTTCTCCATGTTTCTGGAGAAGTTATATATTCTTTGATATACAAAATGTAAAGTCATGAATTTTTTTCTTTGTTCCTTGTAGGTTTGAGCAAAAAAAATCGAGCCCAAAACACCATTTAAATTCGAGCATGGTTTACTTTTGAACCACAAATAATCTAGCAAGATACACTAATATGGATACATTTTAAATAAACATAAACAAAATCCCTTTAAACTTGAACCTGACTTTCTCGGGCTCTTGGATTGTCCGTGGGTTGATCGATTAGCGAACTGTCAAATCCTCATTTCCATTTATATCTTCACATCAGGAACTTGAATAGAAACCGCCCCTTTCAACACTTGGCCAAATATCTCACCACGGTGTCCCAACTTAGCGCTATCGCATTCTTATCCCGCGTGTTCCATTATATACATCTTGCACCCAACACTTCCGTCATATACATTTTGCACCCAACAATTCCGTGATAAAAGATAAGTATAGAGGACAGAAAAGAAGGGTTAATATATTGACATCTGTAATAGATATCCCATTTTCTCGCAAGATCTTTTCTGCATGTTTCTAGAGAAGTTATATACTTATTGCATATACTTGGAAAGGAGTACGAAGGTGGCAGGCACGAAAATACCCGTGGAAAGCAATCGGATGGGCTTCGAAATAGGGTGGCAATGGTTCCCGACAAGACGTAAGGCCCGGACTGTCAAATTGTATATATCGGAACATTTCAGTGCAAAATGTGTAACACGAAGAAGGTGTTCCTGCCATTGTCAATTCAAATTCATTTTTCTTTCACTAGTGACAACCCAATGCATAGCTTTTCTTATTCGCATTAACAAGCAAATAACGTATTTATAATCTAGTAAGATACATTAATATGGATACATTTTAAATAAACATAAACAAAATCCCTTTAAACTTGAACCTGACTTTCTCGTGCTCCTAGATTGTCCGCGGGTTGATCGATTAGCGGACTGTCAAATCCTCTTTTGCATCTATATCTTCACATCGGGAACCCGACCGACGACCGTCCCTTTCAACACTTGGCCAAATATCTCATTGCGGCGTCCCAACTTAGCGCTATTGCATTCTTATCCCACGTGTTCTGTTATATACATCTTGCACCCAACACTTTCATCATATATATTTTGCACCCAACAATTCCATGACAAAAGATAAAAGTAATAGATTCATATCTATGATATATCCCATTTGCTCGCAAGATCTTTTTTGAATGTTTATGGAGAAGTTATATACTTATTGGAAGGTCGCGGGCACAGAAATATCCGTGGAAAGCGGTCGAACGGGCTTCAAAATAGGGTGGAAAGGGTTCCTGGGGACACATAAGGCCCCGACTGTCAAATTGTTTACATCGGAACATTTCATTGCAAAATGTGTAACACGAAGAGGGTATTCCTACAATCCTCAATTCAAATTCATTCTGCGTTCACTATTGACAACTCAGCGCACAACTTTGCACGACTTAGCGCTATCGATTTCTTATGCCCCCCTTGTTCCGTGATATACATGTTACACACAACACTTCTGTGATATAAATTTTGCATCATTTACAATTCGACCCCGGTTATAGAACCCGCCTACCGGAGAATCCGCAATCTGAAAAGTGGCTAGGCATCAAAAGGCTAGCAGTCGGTCGGAGTCACAGCATAAAAGCACGAGCACAAATTTGAATGGGTGCGTCTGCCAAGGCGCATTGGGACATTTTCGGTAATACAGCTAAGTAACAAGAAAGAGAGAGTAGAGTGGAAAAACAAACGGAAATTTCGTTGAGTATAGAAAAGGGAGAAGAAGGTCCGATATATTCAAATCTGCAACTGATAATCCATTTCCTACCAAGATATTTTATGTATGTTTCAATTGTGGAAAGTGGTCAGACAGGCTTCAAAATAGGGTGACAAGGGTTCCCAGGGAGACGTAAGGCCCCGCTTGTCAAATTGTATATATCGGAACATTTCAGTGCTAAATGTGTAACACGAAGATGGTATTCATGCCATCTTTAATTCAAATTCATATTGCTTTTACTGGTGACAACTCAATGCAAAGGTTCACTTATTGGCAGTAACAACCAAAAAACGTATTCAACAGCCATTTACGGGAGCCCAACCAACCCCTGGGTTGGCGCTATTATAGAGCTTACACCCAAAACTTGCGCCATCTACAGTTCCACCCTATACATCTCGCACCCAAAACTTTTGTGGTCTACAATTCGTCCACATATTGAAACATAGTTTGCATTTCGACCACAAATAATCTATTAAGATACATTAATATAAACACAATTTAAATATAAATACATTGGTCGTATGGGACCTGACTTTTTTCGAACTCGTTGATTAGTCCTATATCGCCACATCATGAGCCTGACCGACCGCAGTTTCTTGCAACACTTAGCCAATTATCTCTCCACTGGGTTGCGACTTAGCGCTATCAAATTTTTATGGCCCCCTATTCCGTGATGTACTTATTCAACAACAATTTACGGGAGTCCGACCGACCCCCGGGTTGGCGCTATTATAAATCTTGCACCCAAAACTTTCGTCATCTACAAGTGCGCGATATACATCTTGCACCCAGAAATTTCGTACTCTACAATTCGTCACGACTTCACCCTATCGATTTATTATGCCCCCTGTTCTGTGATATACATGGTGCACACCACACTCCTGTGATATACATTTTGCACCAAACACTTGCGTCGTATACAATTCGATCCCGATTATAGAGCCTATCTATCCAGGCATCCGTGATCTGAAAAATGGCCAGGCGTCGAATGGTTAGTGGTCGGTTGGAGTCACGATATAAAAGCACAAGCGCAAATGTGAACTGGTGTGTCCACCAATGCGCGCATTGGGACATTTTCGGAAAAACGGCTAAGTAACAAGAAAAAGAGAGTAGAGCGGAAAAACAGTCGGACGAGCTTCAAAATAAGGTGACAAGGGTTCCCGAGAAGACGTAAAAACTTTCATCATCTACAGTTCCGTTGTATACATCTTGCACCCAAAACTTCTGTGGTCTACAATTCGTCCATATATTGGAACATGGTTTTCATTTCGCCCACAAATAATCTATTAAGATACATTAATATAAATACAATTTAAATAAATATATTTAAACTTGAACCCGACTTTTTTCAAACTCGTTGATTGGTCCTATATCGTCACATCATGAGCCCCACCCACCGCAGTTCCTTTCAACACTTAGCCAATTATCTCTCTGCGGAGTCGCGACTTAACACTATCGAATTTTTATGTCCCCTTTTCTATGATATACGTTTTGCACACAACACTTCCGTGATATACATTTTGCACCAAACACTTCCGTCATTTACAATTCGACCCCATTTCAGTCCAAAATGTGTAACAGGAAGAGGGTATTCATGCCATCTTCAATTCAAAATCATTCTACTTTTACTGGTGACAACTAATCTTGCACCCAAAACCTGTGCCATCTACAGTTCTACCATATACATATTGCACACAAAGCTTCTGTGGCCTACAATTCGTCCAGATATTGGAACATGGTTTGCATTTCGCCCACAAATAATCTATTAAGATACATTAATATAAATACAATTTAAATAAATATATTAAAACTTGAACCTGTCTTTTTTTCAAACTCATTGATTGGGGTCCTATATCGTCACATCCAATTATCTCTCCGCATCATCGCAACTTAGCGGTATCGAATTTTTATGCCCCCTATTCCGTGATATACGTTTTGCACACAACACTTTCGTGATATACATTTTGCACCAAACACTTCCGTCATTTACAATTCGACCCCATTTCAGTGAAAAATGTGTAACACGAAGAGGGTATTCATGACATCTTATCCATGGGTTGGCGTTATTATAGATATTGCACCCAAAAATTCCCTGGTCTACAATTCGTCCACATATTGGAACATGGTTTGCATCTCGCCCACAAAAAATCTATTAAGATACATTAATATAAATTCAATTTAAATAAATACATTTAAACTTTAAGCTGACTTTTTTCGAACTCGTTGATTGGTCTTATATCATCACATCATGAGCCCCATCAACCGCAGTTCCTTTCAACACTTAGCCAAATATCTCTCCACGGGGTCGCGACTTAGCGCTATCAAATTTTTATGCCCCCTGTTCCATGATATGCATATTCAACAACAATTTACAGGAGTACGACCGAGCCCAGGTTGTCGTTATTATAAATCTTGCACCCAAAACTTCTATCATCTACAAGTGCACGATATACATCTTGCACCCAGAACTTTCGTACTCTACAATTCGTCGCGACTTCACGCTATCAATTTCTTATGCCCCTTGTTCCGTGATATACATGTTGCACACCACACTTCTGTGATATACATCTTCCACCAAACACTTGCGTGATATACAATTCGACCCCGGTTATAGAGCCTACCTATCCGGAAATCCACGATCTAAAAAGTGGCTAGGCATCGAATGGTTTGCGGTCGGTCTAAGTCATGATATAAAATCACAAGCACAAATATGAACCAGTCCGTCCGCCAACGCATCCATTGGGACATTTTCGGAAAAACGTCAAGTAACGAGAAAGAGAGTAGAGAGGAAAAATGGTCAGACAAGCTTGAAAATAGGGTGACAAGGGCTCCCGAGGAGACGTAAGGGCCCGCCTGTCAAATTGTATATATATTCTGCTTCTACTCGTGACAACTCAGTGCTTCGCTTATTGCCATTAACAACCAAAAAAATATATTCAACAGTGATTTACGGTCGACCGACCCCCGAGTTGGCTCTATTATAGATCTTGCACCCAAAACTTGCGTCATCTACAGTTCCGCTGTATACATCTTGCACCAAAAACTTCCATGGTCAACAATTTGTCCACATATTGGAACATGGTCTACATTTGGACCACAAATTATCTATTATGATACATTAATATAAATACAATTTTAATAAATATACTTAAACTGGAACCTGACTTTTTTCGAACCAATCGATTGGTCCTATATCGTCACATCATGAGCTCGACCGACCGCAACTCCTTTCAACACTTAGCCAATTATCTCTCTGCGGGGTCGTGCCTTAGCGCTAATGAAATTTTATGCCCCATGTTCCTTGATATACATGTTTCACACAACACTTCTGTGATATACATTTTGCACCAAACACTTCTGTCATTTACAATTCGACGTGCTATTATAGATCTTGCACCCAAAACTTGCGACATCTACAATTCTGTTGTATACATCTTTCACCAAAAACTTTTGTGGTCTACAATTCGTGCACATAATGGAACATGGTCTACATTTGGACCACAAATTATCTATTACAATACATATAAATACAATTTAAATAAATATACTTAAACTTGAACCTGACTTTTTTCGAACTCGTCCATTGGTCCTATATCGTCACATCATGAGCCCGACCAACCACAATTCCTTTCAACACTTAGCCAATTATCTCTCTGTAGAGTCTCGGCTTAGCGCTAACAAAATTTTATGCCCCATGTTCCATGATATACATGTTGCACACAACACTTCTGTGATATACATTTTGCACCAAACATTTCCGCCGTTTACAATTCGACGCGCTATTATAGATCTTGCACCCAAAACTTGCGGCATCTACAGTTCCGCTGTAAACATCTTGCACCAAAAACTTATGTGGTCTACAATTCGTCCACATATTGGAAAATGGTCTACATTTGGATAAAAAATTATCTATTACAATACATTAATATAAATACAATTTAAATAAATATACTTAAACTTCAACCTAACTTTTTTCAAACTCGTCGATTGGTCCTATATCGTCACATCATGAGCCCGACTGACCGCAGTTCCTTTGAACACTTAGCCAATTATCTCTCAACGGGGTCACACCTTAGCACTAACGAAGTTTTATACATGTTGCACACAACACTTCCGTGATATACATTTTGCACCAAACACTTTCTTCATTTACAATTTTACCCCATTTTATACAATTTACCTTGTAACCTGCTTGGCAGAAACTACGCTACCATGCAACACTTGTTACACATCAAAATAGATAAGAATTGTTAAAGAATTTCATAATACTTAGCTTGGTATCTCTAATTATCGTACAATATGTTTGTATGTCCATATTTACATTAGGAGTACCTTCTACAAATAACCTAAAGACATCCATATAACCTAAAGACAAGTCCATCTTTACCATTACAAATAGGGGAAATCCCATTACATTAAGACCCTAAACTTGATGATGTAACTCCAAATTTTCTACACCACTAAATATGAGATTTTGTCCTGTAACAACCTAGTATGTCTTCTACACAATGCCACAAGGCTCACAGAATTATGATGCACCAAAAAAATGTTATGTCCACTCTCCTAAAATTTGTTCATTTTGGGGCCTTGAGCAAAATTGTATGGAATTCCACCCCATCATTGTTTCCAATATTCCTCCGAATTTTGGACTTGAAACACCGAGATCTCTCTCTTTCAAATGCCATAGTTGGCACTCAATTTCAACCGCAGGCTCTTAAGTTATGATTATTTTACTGAAACTACTTGCTTAAATCGAGTTTCAGACTACACGAAAATCCTAAATTGTACATGTAACTCCGAAATTATGGCAAACCTGATTATGAAATTTTGATGAGATGGTTCTTTTGGGTGTGTATCCAAGGAATCTCTTCTCTGATACCAAATGTTATAAACCCAATAATTAGAATAACATGATAAACCAAAATACGCACAATGTACACCAAATATGAGCATGGAGCACAGCTCGCAAAGTGATAATAATGACAAGTTGCACAAGAATTCCTTGTGCATTCTGAAAACCTTCTCCAAATAACACAATTACATGCATATAACCAAATCATAAGTTCATGTCTATCATAGTGACTATATTAAACTCTATATATACATATTCTCACTTATTGCACATTTGAGCTCCTTATTAAGCTGACCCCTACTACATATATATTTAACCCCATGAAGGTCATAACATTTCTGTGAGTTATAAAGTAACATTGTTAACCCCATATAAACCCGATCATGATGAGAACATTTCTATGAGTCATAAAGTAACATAAATGTATTTTGTAAAACAATGACCCTTCTATAATATAAAGGATATGATTTAGCCTAATGATGCAAGAGAATATATGCAATGTGCACTAAGTAAAAAGGTTTACATAGAGTTTAGTTGTGAAGTAAAGTGCATAGGTAGTGAGCACAAAGTATGTGGATAAGCATAGGAAGGATAAGTTGTATGTTCAGGAAAAAAACATGCCTAAGTTATTGAAAGAAAAGAGGAAGAGAAGTTGGATAGTCAGGAACTGTTGGTGGAAGATGAAAGGTATAGGAACATAGTGTGATAAGGAAGAGGAGTAGGTTGGCCCTAGAAATATCAGTAGCAACAAAAGCAGTTGGAAGATAGAAGGTTGAAAAGAAGAAAAAATAGAAAGAAAAGTTCCTAAAGAATCAAATCTCAGAAATGAGGTAAAGCGATTGAGTGTGAATATAATGTGCAAAGGAGAAGAACGTGTTGGTTTCCTGATTTGCAAGAGAAAGTGAGAAAGCAAAGTTGCATAGGTGAACACAGACTATGTGAAGTTTGACATGTCCAAGTATGTACTCTAACTCATTTTTTGATCAATGATTATGAGTAGACCCTTGTTTGTGTTGAGATCATGAGACAGAGGATCTACAATGAAGTATGCAATTAACCTTAATCTAGCCAAAAGAAAAATACAACATAAATGAAACAACACTTAAATGATGAACACAAGAGAGATTATTGTAATACCCAAGCACATGAAGAAGAGAAAATAACTAGAGGAAGATTTCCCTTACCGATTTATCAAATAATAACATGAGTGAATGAGTTACAAATGAGGAGTGTGCTTTATTTATACACCTCCCTTAGGATTTAGGGCGCTATCCCTAAGAGGGTAACTTAGTCGACTTAGCTAAATATAGGAAAAAAGAAAATAAAATGGTTTAATCACCCATATGTAGGCTTAATAAAGCCATGAATACATCAAATACATGGTTGTCGGATACATCAAATAGAGGGAGGCCTTAAGTGAAGATTAAACATAATCTCAACAACCTCCCTTAAGTTGAATAAGGGGTCACAGAGAGGGCATTACATCTACAAGTCATCACACCCACAATAATGAGTTCAAGATCATCACAAGCCATATTGCTAATGGAAAAAACCTCCATGATCCTTAATTGGTTTGGTCAAGCTACAAAGATTCCTTGATGGAGCAAAGTGGTATTTGGAAGAGAAGGTCCAACTAAAATAAGGGCCTGCAATGGTGGTGACTCAAATCATTGTTTGGAAGGACCTACAAGAAAAATGATAGAATATATGTGAGAAACAACATTCCACTTAGAAAAAACCAATAACAATAAATGACTAGGATCATCATCATCATCATCATCCAACACATGGGCATCTAAGTGGAAAGTGTCATCGTTGAATTGAGCATCACCAATTGGAGAAGCATAATTATCCTAGAAATCTAGGGTGGTAGTAACCTCATCTTAAAATAAAGGACTAGAAGATACATCTAAGAGAGAGGAGGGACTCGAGGAAGGAGTCCTAACAAATTGTCTCACCACTATAGATGAAGTACTCAAAGGAGTACATATAGGCGGACCAACATAAAATGGAGATGAGTAAAGGTCCACTACAACTAGCTAGGAATTATAAACAAGTGACCCAACATGAGAATACGAGACATGATCCTTGGATACATGCAGAGAACCATCACTAGAATCATCACTAGCAAGAAGTGACAAAAGAGATCATGGTGAACCATGAGGAAAAGGTTCATAAAATATAAGATCATGATGTACAATCACTTGGTGAGAGACAATCATAGAGACGATACCCTTAAAAAGTCTCAATGTAGCCCGTTATCCCCCACTTTCAGGGATAACTAGGAGATCATGTCTCGAGGCCCACAGGTCCTAGACATGGAGTACCGAGAGCAGGATTGACTTTAGCTTGGCCCTGTAGGGCCCACCTTTTCTTTCTTCCAACATCTTTATCTTGTCAGCAGCAGCAACATCCATCACCATCGGCTTGGTCCTATGTCAGAGAAGGTTCTTGCTCCATGAGGTAATTGGTCTGGGTATCATGGTATGTGTCACTTTGATCATCAAAACCATTGAATGTATGCATCTGATTCCTTTTATTTCTAACAACTGCTTGGATCTTACACTTGCCCGCTTGATCATGTTTGGGGGGAATTCACAGGGTGCCCTAGAAAGCATGTGTCTGTAGGTTTTGGTTTGCCACTCGGGGGCATTTGTGAAAGCCATCGTCTGCTCCCATCATGGCACCACTTTTCCATCTTGTTTCCCGCTCACCTATCCCATTCCACTTGTCCAGACATTGGGTTGACCTATTTTCAGGATTGCACCTTATCCCATGGGAAGAAGGGGCTAAAGGCCCAGAAGGTAAAAGCAAGCTGGTAAAAGATAAAAGCCTAAAAATAAAACCTCGAAATGCTTCGCCCTGGGATCCCCGAGAAAGAAATAAAAAGATTCTCCACAAGAAACCAGAGGGACCTAGAAAAATAATAAAACAAGACCTAACCAGAGGATAGGGGGTCTCATCACGAGCCAACCTATTAGGTCCATGGGTATCTAACAGTATGACATTTCCATTAGCTGGTCACCATGCCAGGGCAGTGACTCTTGGTTGCATGGCCAAGGAAAAGGGGGTCTCATCACAAGCCAGCCTTCTCATTTCTGCAAAAATACTTGTGGGTAACGTTGTCACCACTGGTCACCACGCCAGGGCAGTGTCCCCTGATTAGCTCTTGAACAAAAAGCAATAAAAGATAAAATAATAAAAGAATGAAGAATAAAAGGCAAGAATGGGCTTAAAAAAAATGCATCCATGACAGGTACAACTAACCTTCTACAAAGGCACCCACAGGTAACATTTTTGCATCCTTGGCCCTCACTGCACCCACATGTTTGGATATCCCCTAACCACATCACCCACCTACATGGCTTGGATGAGGTTTCTTCCAGGAACTTTCCTTCTTTTGTGGACACTAGCCCAATAGGACACCTTGTCCTTTTCCCCAGACTTGTATTGTAGGCTTGTGTAACATCTTTGAGCTGTTAACTGATGTGTTAGGGATTTTATGCACATGTTTAATAATATTGATGATGAGATGTGATTGGCATTGCTATGATCCCTGTGACTGATGAGCCCATGGAGGGCGTAGCTTTTGATGTGCATGACCATGCCCGACGGACAAGTACCATTTGGACCGGTACACATGGGGAGATGATCAGTTCGGACCTCCATGGGGCTGAAAATCCCATCAGATGGATGTTGAGACCCCATCAAGGGGGTAGAGACAGACAGAGATAGATCAGGGGCTTTGCACCAGAGACGAGGATGACGTTCCACCAAAGGCACCCTGGCACAGCTTGACCTAGGGGGGTTGACCCGTTTTTAGTGGAACGTTGGCCTTGGAAGGCCTAGGACGTCACCCATGAGGTCCATGATGTTATCCTTGCTTCATGGACGTTTTGGCAGATGGACAGGGCATTTGGCACGTGTGGCAGCTTGGAGAAGCCCAAGGGGGGCTAACGTTTTGCTCCTGGGGGCTGCATTTGCCCTAGAAGGGGCTAACGTCACCCTAGAAAGGGGATGACGTCCTTATGCTGCTTGATTAGGGTTTTAATTTGACATTTAATGTAAAACAGTATAATTTTCAACATTTTGGCCTTGTCAGCCTTTTTATGACCTAAAAGTAAATTAGGTCAATTATACAGTCTAAATGAAGGATTTTCACCTTCTTTTTTTGAATCATCTCTGACTCACCACTTGGTGAGGTCTGAAATTTGCGCCCTATTCTAGGGTTTTTGGCTGAAATAGTGAGGCGCACTTGTTGAAGGAAGATTTTCTTAGCATTTTTGGCATTTATCTTGGTGGAAGGTGTTACAACTAGGGTTTGCTACTTGATTTCTTGGTCAAATGTAAGTAAATTTCTGCAAAATTTCTTGAATGAATGGTTGTAGTTTTATTTCTCTTGCATTTATGGTTATAATTTGTTGAATAACCCTAGGGGAAAAGCACACATTGTAGGTCCTTGTCTTATGTCCCCGTCAAGATTTCTAGCCATTTTGTTTGTTGAAATGAGATATAGCCTTGCCATAGCAGCACTCTACTCTTTCATGTTGAAGAGGATTGATCCTAGCCTTAGCTACACTCATTTTTCCCCTCTTCATATGCTAGCCGTACTATCCTTAAACTGAGAAGAGGGAGATTCCTTAAGCCTAGGTTCTCTACACTTAGGGCCAATTTTCTAGGGTTTGTTGATAGAGCCTTGTTGTAGAAACACTTTTCTTCATCAAACCCTCTTGTCTTGGTTTTATGCTTCATCTTCAGCTAGCCATAATTTTCAGTAAGTTAAGGAAGGAGGAGAGAGCACCGAGGCCTAGTTCATCTACACCAAGGTGAGCATATCTCCCCTAGGGTTTGTGTCCTTGAGGCCTTTCTCTAGCAACACCTCAAGGTTAAATCCTCTAGTCCTTAGCCTTATTACATTATTTGATCCTTCAGCTCTTGCGTCCTCCCTTTGACTCCATTAACCCTAGGAAACGCATTGATCTAAGACCTAGCCTATGAGTATTATGATCAAAAACAACAACTCTCTAATACTTTGAACAAACCCTAACTTTACTAACCCTAGCCTAAAACTAACCTCTAACCTATATGTTGTCGTCTTCTTTAATGCTATAAACATCTTATATGCGGCAGTTATTTCATATTTAAAGCAATCAAATGGTTGGTTAAGGCGTCATTTTTAAACTGTTGACATTGTTACATTGAATTCCATTAGCATTTATTGTGAAGTGATATTGTAATCATTGCTATTGTACAACTTCGATTTGCTTCATCAATAATATTGTTTACCAATTGCTTATTATCAGAAATTCATTTATTATATGAAGTACTAACCAGCAAGCAAACTTGCACATGTAGTTTCATTGTTGCTTTGTTCTCGGGCAGGTAATACTTCTTGGTTATTACTTCCGGATTGGCTATAAACCAAACTTTCTGATCAGGTGGTGACTTGTGAGGGGGGAATTTATTTTTTAGCTCTTAATCCTCTTGCCTTCTCAAAACCCCAGGTCACCGGGGACGTCTCCCCTGGGCCTCACCTCCCTAAAAAGAAAGAACCATCCCATTGTGGTAACATTGGGTGGGATTGGTTCTTGTTACGCCAGTTTGACCTTCAAACCTCAAGCTTTTATCCTTGCTACAAACTGTGCGATAACATTTTGGCGTCATTGTCGGGGAACACTGAGTCAAACCTTCCTCAGACGACACTTTTCAGTAGGCCTTGCCTTAAGAGTCTTATTCTTACAAGCTTACCTGACGACTCCACTTAGAGTGTTTTCCCTTATCCTTTGATAGTTTCAAGAAAATTATTTGGCGACTCCATTGATGATGAAGCCAACTATGACTTCACAATGGGACCCCAGAAACTACAAGCCTTTAGACATGAGTAACATCCCGAGGTACCCTCAACAAATGCCCTTTGAATACATAAATTTGCTCCCTGGATTCACTAGTGGTTGTAGAGAGAGAGCTGACTATCACATGAGAAATTTATGGACCTTCTTTCTATCCTACCATGTCGATGATTATGCTGGAGACGTGGTCATGAAACTTTTCTCTACCACTCTTTGTTGCAATGCCAAAGAGTGGTATGACAACCTCCCTAATGCCAGCATCATGACTATGGAGCAATTTGAAAAAATATTTCTCAAGAGATGGGGTATCCAGTTCGAAGATATCCCAGTACTATTGGAAGAACTCGAGCATATGAAGCAAGATGAAGATGAAACTGTCAGAGACTTCCAGGATAGATTTGAGAACACGCTGTATCAAGTTCCTGAAAGTCATCATCCCAAAGAGGGGTACCTTGTCCATCTCTTTACTTCTGCACTTTTGGGGCATCTGCATTTTCTCCTTCATAAGAGATCCCCAAAGACGCTCGATGAAGCTTGCAACATCGCTGCAAGAATTGAGGAGAGCATATCCTTGTTTGAAATAAGATGCCTATTTATCTGAGGTACTCTTAGTAGGGAAAGTTTGTTTTCCCTTGAGAACTTCATTGTTGATTTCCAAGAAGAAGGGGAACAAACCTCAGATCGACCAGGGATTGTTGAAGACACAGTCGAGGAGCCGGAACCCAATGATGAAGTATCAACATGCCCTCCTCCTCCTAATGAAGTGATCCATGAAGCAATCCACAAGCCTTCTCCACCTGCACAACAACAACACGATAAGGTTAGTTTCTTTCCTTTTCAGTATTTTGATGATACCTTGTTCCATGATTCAGAAAGTGATGGAGAAATGAAATCTCCGAACGAAGAGCATTTTCCTTGTTGTACAATCAAAGATCAAGGGGAAATTCATGAGGATAAGACAGTAATGCATGTTAAAGATACCCAGGTCCTCGAAGCTCCTACACAAGAAGAAAAGGTAAGTTACCCTCCTCTCCAAGATTTCGATGATTGTCTAGTACTTTATGATTTAAGAAAAGAGGAGGAAATGGGTGAGCTTTTGAATGTTTTGAACCCTCCATGTTATGATACTGACATTGACTTAGTTGATATTGACGAGTTCATACATGTTGGGAGACGTAGGTGAGATGCAGTTGGTTATGATATGGATCCCATCTATGACATAAATAGTCATCTCCGAGTGTTTCCTTTGCAATTATCATGACAAGCTCTTGACCAGTGGCAACAAGGAGATGAGATTTTTACTGATGCTCCCCAAACACCCAAGGCTGACCGAGTACCATATTTGCCTGATGATTTTCAGTCTTACCTTGAGGGCTTTGATGATTACTCCTCCGAGCACTTAGATTTATCCCATGAAGATGACTATCAACCGTCATTGTGCTCGGATTTTGATAGGAGTAAGAACATTGTTTGCCTAAAGAAGGATTCTCATGACCTTTTTCTTCAGCCACCTATTATTACTTTACCTTGTTGTTTCATTAAAGGTATGGTTGGGAATTTTATCTTTAGTATTGAGTTTCCTCTTAAGCAAACCCTAGAATCCAAGGGTTCGTTGAAAACCACAAGTTCAAGTCTATCATCTCAATGTTTCGACCTTCCCTTAGGAGTTTGTGAGTCATCTTCTAGATCCTTGTCAGTCCCTTCAGAGTGTGAGGACGCCTAGGGTAGCCAGTTTTCAGACCATTTCAGTCGGTATGATGAACCTTGGACTTTTTATGACCCCTTCCTAAAGTGAATTGAACCCTTTCATCAGAGATTGACGTGGCATGATTTTATCCCTCCCACCCGCCTCCATGAGTTAGACTTTGTGATTTCTGATGATAAGATATATGTTCTAACCCATGTCTTTTTTGTGCTTGACTTATCACTATTTTGGTTTATGATGAAGCACAAAGGCAGGTATCGTGGGACGTTGTTGGATTGGCTTAACTGGTTTTTGACTACACCCAACATCCAACCAACAGGTAAGTACAAGTAAGTAGTTTTCTTTACATTCACACGATTGATTTCTTTATTTCAGTCTATTTATATTTATATATGCTGGGGTGGCATTACCACCCCAATTTTGTTACCGATACTTCTATTGAGATTGAGCAGGTCAGCTGGTTATGCCAGAGATGTTGAGGTTCTCATGCACTCCACGGTGAGCACATGTCCCCAAGTTGGAGCCAAATGTTATCCCCCACTTTCAGGGATAACTAGGAGATCATGTCTCGAGGCCCACATGTCCTAGACATGGAGTACCGAGCATAGGATTGACTTTAGCTTGGCCCTGGACGGCCCACCTTTTCTTTCTTCCAACATCTTTATCTTGTCAGCAGCAACAACATCCATCACCATCGGCTTGGTCCTGTGTCAAAGAAGGTTCTTGCTCCATGAGGTAATTGGTCTGGGTATCATGGTATGTGTCACTTTGATCATCAAAACCATTGAATGTATGCATCTGATTCCTTTTATTTCTAACAATTGCTTGGATCTTACACTTGCCCGCTTGATCATGTTTGGGGGGATTCACAGGGTGCCCTAGAAAGCATGTGTCTGTAGGTTTTGGTTTTCCACTTGGGGGGATTTCTAAAAGCCATTGTCCGCTCCCATCATGGCACCACTTTTCCATCTTGTTTCTCACTCACCTATCCCATTCCACTTGTCCAGACATTGGGTTGACCTATTTTTAGGATTGCACCTTATCTCGTGGGAAGAAGGGGATAAAGGCCCAGAAGGTAAAAGCAAGATGGTAAAAGATAAAATCCTAAAAATAAAACCTCGAGATGCTTCGCCCAGGGATCCCCGAGAAAGAAATAAAAAGATTCTTCTCAAGAAACAAGAGGGACCCAGAAAAATAATAAAACAAGGCCTAACCAGAGGATAGGGGGTCTCATCACGAACCAGCCTATTAGGTCCATGGGTATCTAACAGTATGACATTTCCATTAGCTGGTCACTATGCTAGGGTAATGACTCTTGGTTGCATGGCCAAGGGAAAGGGGGTCTCATCACGAGCCAACCTTATCATTTCTGTGAAAATACTTGTGGGTAACGTTGTCACCACTGGTCACCAAGCCAGGGCAGTGTCCCCTGATCAGCTCTTCAACAAAAAGCAATAAAAGAATGAAGAATAAAAGGAAAGAATGGGCTTGGAAAAAATGCATCCATGACAGGTACAGCTCACCTTCTACAAAGGCACCCACAGGTAACATTTTTGCATCCTTGGCCCTCACTGCACCCACATGCTTGGACATCCCCTGACCACATCACCCACATACATGGCTTGGATGAGGTTTCTTCCAAGAACTTTCCTTCTTCTATGGACACTAGCCCAATAGGACGCCTTGTCCTTTTCTCCAAACTTGTATTGTAGGCTTGTGTAACGTCTTTGAGTTGTTAACTGATGTGTTAGGGATTTTATGTAAATATTTAATAATATTGATGATGAGATGTGATTGACATTGATATGATCCCTGTGACTGATGAGCCCATGGAGGGCGTAGCTTTTGATGTGCAGGACCATGCCCGACGGACAGGTACCATTTGGACCGGTACACATGGGGAGATGATCAGTTCGGAACTCCATGGGGCTGAAGATCCCATTAGATAGATGTTGAGACCCCATCAGGGGGGCAGAGACAGGACAGAGATAGATCAGGGGCTTTGCACTGGAGAAGAGGAGGACGTTCCACCAAAGGCACCCTGGCACAGCTTGACCTAGGGGTGTTGACCCATTTTTAGTGGAACGTTGGCCTTGGAAGGCCTAGGACGTCACCCATGAGGTCCATGATGTTATCCTTGCTTTATGGACGTTTTGGCATATGGACAGGGCATTTGGCACGTGTGGCAGCTTGGAGAAGCCCAAGGGGGGCTAACATTTTGCTCCTTGGGGCTGCATTTTCCCTAGAAGGGGCTAACGTCGCCCTAGAAAGGGGATGACGTCCTTATGTTGCTTGATTAGGGTTTTAATTTATCATTTAATGTAAAATAGTATAATTTTCAATATTTTGGCCTTGTCGGCCTTTCTATGACCTAAAAGTAAATTAGGTCATTGATACAGTCTAAATGAAGGATTTTCACCTTCATTTTTTGGATCATCTCTGACTCACCACTTGGTGAGGTCTGAAATTTGCGCCCTATTCTAGGGTTTTGGCTGAAATAGTGAGGCGCACTTGTTGAAGGAGGATTTTCTTGGCATTTTTGGCATTTATCTTGGTGGAAGGTGTTACAACTAGGGTTTGCTACTTGATTTCTTGGTCAAATGTAAGTAAATTTATGCAAAACTTCTTGAATGAATGGTTGTATTTTTATTTCTCTTTCATTTATGGTTATAATTTGTTGAATAAACCCTAGTGGACAAGCACACATTGTAGGTCATTGTCTCATGTCCCCGTCAAGATTTCTAGCCATTTTGTTTGTTGAAATGAGATAGAGCCTTGCCATAGCAACACTCTACTCTTTCATTCTGAAGAGGATTGAGCCTAGCCTTAGCTACACTCATTTTTCCCCTCTTCATATGCTAGTCGTACTATCCTTAAACTGAGAAGAAGGGGACGCCTTAAGCCTAGGTTCTCTACACTTTGGGCCGATTTTTCTAGGGTTTGTTGATAGAGCCTTGTTGTACCAACACTCTACTTCATCAAACCCACTTGTCTTGGTTTTATGGTTCATCTTCAACTAGTCGTAATTGCCAGTAAGTTAAGGAAGGAGGAGAGAGCATCAAGGCCTAGTTCATCTACACCAAGGTGAGCCTCTCTCCCCTAGGGTTTGTGTCCTTGAGGCCTTGCTCTAGCAACACCTCAAGGCTAAATCCTCTAGCCCTTAGGCTTATTACATTATTTGATCCTTCAGCCCTTGTGTCCTCCCTTTGACTCCATTAACCCTAGGAAACGCATTGATCTAAGACCTAGCCTATGAGTATTATGATCAAAAACAACAACTCTCTAATACTTTGAACAAACCCTAACTTTACTAACCCTAGCCTAAAACTAACCTGTAACCTATATGTTGTCGTCTTATTTAATGTTATAAGCATCTTATATGCAGTAGTTATTTCATATTTAAAGTAATTGAATGGTTGGCTAAGGCGTCATTTTTAAAGTATTGACATTGTTACATTCAATGCCATTAGCATTTATTGTGAAGTGATATTGTAATCATTGTTATTGTACAACTTCGATTTGCTTCATCAATAATATTGTTTACCAATTGTTTATTATCAGAAACTCATTTATTATATGAAGTACTGACAAGCAAGCAATCTTGCACATGTAGTTTCATTGTTGCTTTGTTCTCGGGCAGGTGATACTTCTTGGTTATTACTTCTGGATTGGCTATAAACCGAACTTTCTGATCAGGTGGTGACTTGTGAGGGGGGAATTTATCTTTTAGCTCTTAATCCTCTTTCCTTCTCAAAACCCCAGGTCACCGAGGACGTCTCCCCTGGGCCTCACCTCCCTAAAAAGAAAGAACCATCCCATTGTGGTGACATTGGGTGGGATTGGTTCATGTTACACCAGTTTGACCTTCAAACCTCGAGCTTTTATCCTTGCTACAAACTGTGCGATAACATATCCAACCAAAGGCCTACAAGGAGTATAATGGATACGTGATATATCTCGCCTTTGATGAGGTCGGTGGACCCAAGCACTTGATCCAAAGATATAAAAGGGTGAGATAGAAGGATTTTTCTTATCCAACCACTCAAAGGAGTTATATTTATGACAATACATGTGGAGGTGCAATTGATTATGTATGTTTCATATTTTGAGAATTATCCATACAACAATCCCTTTCCATGATTTCCCTATAGAGTGACTAGGCCGACCTAGTCAATTATAGAAAAATATACAATAAGCATGTTAGTTATTGATATGTAAGCTAAAAATATCCACCAATACACCAAATCGAGGGACGACACATGGCCTCAAGTGAAGATTAACCATAATCTCAACAATTTGAATGTCCATTTTATTTTTTTGTGAGTTAATTCCTTATTACTATTTTACATTTCTCCTTCTCAACTCCATCCTATGGGAAAGGCATTTCTTAGAATTCCCTATTGGGTTTATTGTGTGACACTATGCCACCATTTTTGGTACTTGTATAGAGGTTAGTGATTGGGAGGGAGTATGAAAGTGGAAATTCAAATAATTAGGAGACTAGTAATAACATTTGTGGTGAGAAGAGAGGGTAAAAAGGTTGTTAATACAGAATTACAAGAGTTGAGAAGAAGATTTTAGAAGCTAGAAACCAAAACAATTTGGTAAAGCCAACGCCAACTATTCAAAACATAAAAATGAAGAAGAAGAGAAAGTCGAACAAGGACTTGTAGAAACATAATTTAAAGCATAAGAGAGAAGCAAAAGTTGAAGTTACCCATTATGATGGAATCATCGAGGAAGAAGTCTCAATATATTAATCAGTGAAATGGAGAGATACTTCGAATATGAAAAGTTGGAAGATTGTAATAACATGAAATTCGTAAGTATGGAGTTGAAAGGTCATGCTACTATTTGGTAGGATTTTCTGTGTCATGAGTAACCTTGAAATATTAAGAATAAAATCAAAAGTTGGAATAAGATGGTCTCTAAAATGAGAAAACAAAACTTACCAGTGGACAATAAACAAGTACTATCTAGGCAAATGAAAAACTCAAGACAACATGAACAAAGTGTGTAGGAGTATAGAAGAAGTTATATAATATCTCAATACATGCAAGTCATGATGAGGGAAACAATAAAAGAGTTTGTAGATATGTAAATGGATCAAAGTTCACAATTCAAGTTGAAATGAGTTTGCATAAAATTGATCCTATAGAAGAAGCGTATAAATTGACACTTGTTACCCCCGCCCCTCTCACCTAGGCGGTAACTAGGGGATATCATGTGTCATGGTCCACAATGAAGACCCCAAATATGATCATCAACAATCTCCAAAGACAATAGCCCCTCAGACACATCCCCCCTCATCATTTCACAACTCAAACAATTTCACTTGATTAGCATGGTTCATCTAATGATGGTGATCCAGCACACATGAGGTACACTAGTCATTGTTTCATATGAAGTCTCACATTAAATCATTATGAATTTGGGTGAGGATCATGGGTTGAAGTTAGATAATGGATCATGATTGCTTTAAAGTTATGATTTTTTCCTTGTTTCACCTTGGTGGTCATCATTTGTGCCTAGTCCAGCGTTGTCACTCTTAGAGAACAGGGGTACTGCTAGGAGGCCTTGATAGGGATAACACACTGCTCCCATCCATATTTAAAATGTTTCATCTTGATTCCCTTCGTTCTCCTATTTTGGTAATGGCTATTACATGCACCCCATAAAGGCCTATGGTTCATTCTCCTATGAGAAGAAGGGCTAGAATGTTGAGGTTGGTGCAACTTATATATATAAAAAAACAAAAAAGCATGTTATAAAAGAATGAAGAAACGATGGGATAATAAATGACTGAGTCAAAATCCAAAGGTCAACTTGAGCTCTTCCGCCTTGATATGAGGTGATCACCCCTAGTCAAATGCACTAAATACATATCAATCAAAAGGATTTAATCCCAATAAGAAAAATAATGAATGCTTGAAACCTGGAAAGGTGACTTGCAAAGAAATAAAAGAATATCAAAAGGTGAGAAGGGGTTTGAAAAACACACACTGTCGAGGAAAGGGTATCTCAAGCATCAAGATCTCCCTCTACAAAGGCACTTATGGAAATGGATGGAGCATGGTCACCTTACATGTCAATGACTCCATGAGCATGAAGTAAACCCCATGTCACCTCGTTCATTATACTTACACTTTGAAGGGTTTCATAGAATTATCTCTCTACCTAGGTACCAGAACACCTAATAGGGTCTTATGATGGTCCTCATATACATAAACTTGGAAAATTGCATAAAGTATTGAGCTAATGTGAATTTTGAAGAAGATACCTAATGTGAATTGCTTACGTGGTTCATGTATTAAGTGATGGCTTGCTTTATATGATTCTAATTGATTTTGTATCTTGTAGTTATTGTTCTTAAATGATTATGTGGGACTTGTTTGGTCATGATGCACCTTGACATGGTCCTTTGGAGGACATTTTCATGATGATGCCCAAGACGTTATAAATGTACAGAGGAAGTTGCACACTTGATGCAGAGAGTTGGGCACTGTGATGATTTGCAATGACTTGGGGCACCTTCCCACACCTCCTAGACCTTGGACTCTAGACAAATGCGCTTGGATATTATAGATATAGCTTGATGTTCCATTAAGAGGGAAATAATCCCACGGATTAAACAATGCACCCCTGAGCATATTAGGGTTTGATTGGATGATGTTGCACTTGGAGATGATTGTACACCTCTCTGGAGTGGTTGTTGATCATTCCTCCCTCATGACATCAATCCCTAGCCCTTGGACATTGCACTTATTGAGGATGACATCATATTTTGATGCTTGTTGAGTCGACCTAGCATGAAGGCATCCTTTTGATGATGAGTTGGCACTTGATTATAATGAGACGTGACCTTTGATGAGGAGATGTGACCCTTGACGATTTCTTTCACCCTTTGATGGAGAGACGTGGATTTTGGAGGTTACTTTATCCTTCTAGAAGATTATGTCACCTTTCTTTGAGGCTCTCACACTCACATGTGTAACTTTTGAGGGGATGTTTTCATGTATTCTTATTTTATCTTTGTATTGGAGGCTATTATGGGGATCAACTTAGACCTATCCACCTTGTATCATGGACATTTTGTATATTTGGGGCTTTGTGAGAGGAAAAGCACTAAGGCTTCCTCATATAAAAGGCTAGCACTTTCCTCCTTAGTAAATCATAACTTACACTTGTGAAGAATCACTTCTCTTGTCTTCTTTTACTCTTTTCTCATCATAGAGTACTTGTGTGTGCCTCTTGGAGAGTGATATTGTGGATGCTTGTCTTTTTTTGTTGGATAATTCCTTAATTAGGGTTCCCTCATGCATAGAAACTTGGTATAGTAAGTGTTCTTTGCAATTATTTATGTTTATTCATGATGTTTTAAGGTGATGCTCTATCAAATTGTTGATAAGTTTCATGTTATCTTGTTCTCCTTGGATAAAAAAAATTTGCAACCCTAGGAAGGCTTGTAATTGTTCATCCCCTTCCTTGATTTTCTCCATCTTAAGCTTGTTGAAGCATAGAAGGTCAAATTCAGAGATTGTGATTGTACATCCCCCTAAACTTGTCTTTATTGGTTAAATTCTAGAGTTTGTGATTGTACTACTCTTGGGTTTGACCTATTTTCCACCTTGGTCCCTTGTTAAAATCCCTAGAAAACATAGGATGATGTTAGGGATTGTGATTGTACATCCCCCTAACTTGTTTTCGTAAAGGATTAGACCTAGGGATTGTAATTGTACATCCCCTTAGAATTTAAACCTTGAGTTTTCTTTGCCTTTTATCCTCAATTAATGTGGAATTGACTCCATATTCCCAAGGACTTAACACCATAGTTATCAAAACTAAACAATTTGACCCAAAAAATGTGAACTAGGCGAGAATCGGAAAAAACCAGTCAACCAAAAACTACATAAAATATTCAAATTTTGAACAAAAACATATATATTCTTGTGCATCCATATGAATCCAAACAATTTATACACAAATATGAAAAGTTTCTCATTTATATAGCAAGTAAGATTGCATATAACCAAAATAGCATGGAGCGAAACACATATCTGAACAAAAATACATCAACAAAGACGCTCTAAATGGCCTCTAGACTCCAAAAATAAGCATAGTATAATACAATAACTAGAAGTAGATGCTACTAATCATCAAAATCCTCATCCACCTCATCCTCAATATGAATAGACCCTATAGTGGGATTCCAGCTTGATTCCCCTTTCCCTGAAGGTATTTGTACCTCTGGTTGTGGAAGTCGGTCCAAGTCCATCCAAGAAAAGTCTTCGTTGTCAAATGTTGGTGCTTGACACTCCACAACCCACACTGATGAAGGATCAAAGTCATCCAAGACTATGTTGCTTGATTTAGGGGTCTTATTCAAGAACTAGTTGTGCGTGAACCTAAGGTTGTACTGAACATAAACCATGTCATTCAACCATTTTTGCTCCAAACCATTCCACTTCTTGGTATGTATATGCTTAAAAACGCTCCAATTGTGTTCACACCTATAAGCACTCCATGTATGGCTCAATATTCAAAATGTGAATTTTTGTAGATCAAGGCATTAGCCACCAAATTGTTGCCACTAATAGGCTGCAATCAGAGTTGAAGGCAACGAATCTTTAGCAAATGACCTTGAAACTTTGACTCAACTTTTTCAATGAATAATATATTTTGAAAATTTTGAACTTTCTTACCGAGTATATCCTTTGTTACAACTCTGCAAATAGTTCTCCAAAACCACCAAAGAAACTCAGCTCAAAAATTTCAAAGAACGCAAATGAATAGTGTGAGTGAAATAGAGGGGGGGTACCTCTTTAAATAGGCTTCAGTAGGACCTAGGGTTAGGAAATAGGCTCCCCTTCTATTAAACCATAGTTATTTTAAAAACAAATTGAATTATGTGGGTCCATGACGTGCCATACAGAATCTGTACAAAACCAATCTGTTTGGGACCGAACCAACCAAAACCAGTTTGGGAGGGGAATTTGAACCGTTTTCCCCCATAACCAATCAAATCGGCGGGTTACATCAGTTCCAAACGGTTTTGATAACACTACTTAAGATGGCACTATTCTTTCTCTTGTTGAAAGTGACCTAAAACCCTAGTTTTATCTCTCTCTCTCTCTCCCTCAAAGTATTGTGTTAGCCTAGGATTAATTGTATTGCATCTTCATTTACATTGATTTTTAACTTAGTGCCTTGCATCATAGCATAAAATCATCATCTAACATCATTATTTCTGCATTAATTTCATTTTCAGCCATTAGAGCTTGTCATATTTCCATTTCACATAGTTTAATGCTATTTATTTGAAGCAATCATTAGATAATACTTTGTTAGTCTTCACTTTAGTATTTGGCATATTTTCCTCATTGATTATTACTAATTCACGACTGATTTACTACTGTTGTTTTAAACTTGTCACAGGCTAAAGTATCTTATATTTATTTCAAGTTTTATTGTAGCCTTTCTTTTTTCTTTGATAGCTAGTGTTTCGGGGCATTTAATTTACTCTTCTAGCTTAATAAACATCATTGATTTCCTTAATAACACCCCTCACACATGCACAATTTATTTGCTTTGTCTAATTCATCTTGACCTTTCCCTTAATGCTGACCTAGCTAATCAAGCAACCAAGATAGGGGGATTTACACTTTCCTTAGCTAGCTATAAGATCCTTTGAGGTTGCTAAGGAAGTCTCCCTTGTGTTGGATCTCTATCCTTCACTAAAACGAGGGAAGTACTTGCTCAGGTGATAGTGGAAAATACTTCCATATGTTACACAAGTCAAGCACTTTGTGAAGGCTTTGCACAAGTGCTAGATTTTGTGATAACAACACTTAAGGAAAAAACAATCTAGCATGTAAGGAAAATTGAAGGAATTTTGGAAAAACAAAAGATAATTGTGGTGGTAGAAGTCGAGGATCAATGCAATGAATTAAAAATGCATGTGTTGACAAAGTAGGAGTGAAGAGAATAGTGCAATTGAAAGAGGAAGAGTTCAAAATAGTGGAGGTTTTCATGGAGAGGCATAAACTATGGTAATTTTAGAAGGAAAGTTTATTGTTACATGTATGGATATGAAGGTCACAAATCATTTGAATCTTCCAAAAAAGAAGGTACATGCAAAATTGCAGCAAGGACATGGTTGGCATAAGGACAAACATCTAGAGATGTGATGATAGTTGCACAAACAACAAAGAATAAAGAGAACTTGTTGATACACAGAGGAATGATTACGCCAACAACAACAAATAAAAAAAGAAGATAAGTGGTTGAGGAGAAATATTTTCAAAACAAATTCAAGTCCAAAGGTAAATGTTGCAATGTTAAGTTTGATTTCAATAGTACTCAGAACATAGTTGTAGTTCAAATGGTTGAGAAGTTAGGGTTAATGTAATAAAAACACCCACAACCTTACGAGCTAGTTTGGTTTCAGCATGGATATGAGATAACTATGATGGATCAAAGTAAATTATCATTCAAAATAGGTGAGTATAGAGATCACATTTTATGTGATGCGGTTCTTATGAAAGCATGTCATTTTCCATTAGTTAGACTTTGGCAGTTTGATAGGTGTAGAATGCATAATGGGAAAATGACTACATACACCATCATGAAGGATGGAATAATTATAGAGAAGTGTTGTTACTATCTACAAAAAGGTCTCTCTCTACAATGAAAGAGATGGAGTGTTATGTAGTTGTGTCAAGGAGAGTGGTAGAGGAAGAGAATGGTAAAATTGCATAATGCATGCAAGAAAAAGAGATCTGTGACTAGGTAAAGTTGTTATTGGATGGGTTTGTTGGCATGGTAGGTGAATATTTATGGAATATACTTCCATCATGAAGGAATGTTGTGCATAGGATAGATTTGACTCTAAGCACAATGTTGTCAAATAAAGCAATGCACATGATGAATCCAATGGAGAACATAACATTGAATAGAGAAGTAGAGGATTTGTTACCAAGAGGATCAATTATTGAAAGTATGAGTTAATGTGTTGTACTAATCTTGGTTACACCCAAGACAGATGGTAGATTAAAAATGTGCACTGGTTCAAGGGTAAGAAACAAGATAATGACCAACTCTAGATTTCCATTACTTCTAATGGATGAAGTGATGGGTAGTTCATGTGGTACAATGTACTTGACCAAAATAGCTCTAAATAGTGGATACCTCCATATACAAACATATCAAAGGAAATCAATGGAAGGTCGTATTCAAGAGAAAGTATAGACTATATGAGTGGTTAGTCATGTCAATCAGAGTAAATAAGGCACCAAGTAAGTTTATGACTTTGATGATAGAAGTATTGAGACCCTATATGGGTAAGTTTATAAGTGTATACTTGGATGATATAGGCACCAAGTAGTTCACTTGAGAAAGGAAAGGTGTCAAAATGGCACATGTAGCAATCTGAATGTGAACAAGCTTGGACCTTATCGAGTCAAAAGGATATTTGGAGATAATGTATTTGAAGTAGATATCCCTGAGGCACTAGATATATCATCCATACTGAATGAGAAGGATTTGTCTAAATTTGTTGGTTGTGATTTAGATGAGATGTGTGAAGTTGAAGAAGACAATGCAAAGACGGATTGGTTGAAACAAATGCCAAAGAAGCAGCTAAATGTAATACAAAGGATGTTGGATGAAAAAGGTTTCAAAACAAGTGACATGGAATACAACTAGTATTTATTGAAATGGGGAAATAAGCAATATGAAGGGAATGCATGGAATTCTAACTTGGAGTATCAAAAATTTTGTAATGGGAAGAACACATTGGAGCGGATGATGTAGAGATTGCACAAGGGCGTGCAAGGGAATTTGATGTAGGAGCATCCATGCACCTAGTAAAATGGTGTGGGTGGACTTCGGTTGTGAACAACAATATACAAGTAGCCAGTATGAACTATGTGCACAAGGAAAGGGAGGATAAGTTGGATGTGTGGAAGAAAATCATGCACAAAAAAATTCAAACAATTATTGAGGTTAAAGACATTAGTATCTAAGAAGATGAGAAGTTGGATGATTACGAAGTGTTGATCGAGTTGGTTATAATGGCCAAGGGAATCCAAAGGTCTAAGGTGGAAGTAGAAAGGTCGAGGCCAAAAAGCATATAGCCGAAGAAGGAAAAGAGGAAGTTGGCCATAAGAATATTAATAGTAACAAAAGTGGTTGGAAGATAGAAGGTTGAAAGGAAGAAAAAAGACAGAGGTCTTGAAGAAGTAAATCTCAAAGTCGAGGTGACAAGTTTGCATGTGAAGATGTAAAGAGGAGAAGCGCATGTTGGTGTTGTTATCCCCTATCCTAGGAATACCTAAGGAGATTATGTCTCGAGTCCCACAGGTCCTAGACATGGAGTGCTGAGAGCCGGATAACTTGAGCATGGCCCTGGAGGGCCCATGTTTTCTTCAGTGCAACCCATCTATCAGAAGCAACAACATCCATCCCATCAATCTGGTCCTGAAGTAGCAGTAAGTCTTGATCCATGAGGTAATGAGTCCGGGTATCATGGTATGTGTCACTCAAATTTTTGAAGCACTTGAATATGTTGCACTGAATTCTCCTTCATTTCATAACGTTTGCTTGGAAATTATGTTGTTTAACTTGTTCATACCTGGGAGAGTGACATAATTCCCTAGTAAGTTGATTCCCCTTTAGGATGAGTTGCCACTAGGTGGGGCTATGAAAGGTCATCATCCATTCCCTCCATACTTACCAATTTCCATCATTATTCCTCTCATGTCCCCCCACCTTGGTTCATCCATTGGGTTTTCCATGCTAGGAAGGGTTGTACCTTGCCTTGTGGGAAGAAGGGGCTAAAGGCTCAGAGGTAAAAGTAGTTGGCAAGAGTTAAAATCCAAAATGAAACCTTTCAGATGCTTCGCCCAGGAATTCTCGAGAAAGCAATAAAAGGCTTTTCAGTAAGAAAAGGGGACTCATAAGGTAAATCAAAACTCAAGGTACTAGATGGTGGATGGGAGGTCTCATCATGAGTCGACCTACTAGGTCCATGGGCATGTAGGGGTATGACACTACCATCTATCTGGTCACCAAACCAGGGTAGTGGCTCTTGGTGGCATAGCCAAGAGAACAGGGGTCTCATCACGAGCCTGCCTTCTCATTTCCGTGAAATGCTTGTGGGTAACGCTGTCACCTCAGGTCACCAGGCCAGGATAGTGTCCCCCAGCTTTTCCCTTGAAGAGAGAAAAGACCAAAAGCAATAAGACTAAGAATAAAAGGCATTGAATGGGCCAGGAAACAATGGCATCCATGATGAGGTGCAGCTCACCCTCTATAGAGGCACCCACAGGCAAGACCTACATTTCCCTATTATCACTACACCCTCTGCCCAAACGTTCCCCTACGCCACTTCACACACACTTACATGACCTAGATTGGTTCTCACCTAGGAAACACCCCAAACTTAAGGAGGATTATCCCAATAGGACATTTTGAGACCTTCTCCAAACTTGACTTGTTAAAATGCATATAATGTCTTTGAGCATCTATCTCGGTAAAGGGGGGTTTGATGCACATGTTTGGGTAATTTGATTATTAGATATGATTGACACTACTATGATCCCTGTGACTTATGAGCCCCTGGAGAGCGTATTTGTTGTTGCTACGGGACTTTTCTCGGTGGAAAGGTACATATGGAGGAATGATTAGGTCAGACCTCCATGGGGTTGAAAGCCCAACAGATGGATGTTGTGACCCCACCAGGGGGAAAGAGAAACTAGAGGCTTGCACCAGGAAGAAAGAAGGATGTTGCACCAGGGACACTCCGACGAACCTAGACCAAGGGGGGTTTTGTCTTTCCACCTAGACCTTGACCCTTGAATATCACATGACATCATCATCTTGACCTTGACATCACCCAGAGTTAGGGCTTGCACTTATGATGAGTAGTTTTATGCTAGTTGGCACATGTGGCAGCATTCAGGGCCTTTGGAGGCCAAACGTTCTACACTTGAGGCCTAGCGTTCCACCTTAAGGGCCTAATGTCACCCTAGAAGGGCATGACATCACCCTTGAAGATGAAATTAGGGTTTAATTAATGTTATTTATGTAAAAAATGGATTTTAATGTAATTTGGCCATGTCATCCTTTTCTATGACCTAACTATAATTAAAGGTCATTGATATTTTATAAATAAGAGAGAAAAACTCTCATTTTTATCATCATATCTCATCACACAAGTGTGTGGTTTGAAATTCAGCCCGCTTTAAGGGTTATTGGGTGAAATTAAGTGGTGCGCAACTTCTTGGAGAGGCAAATCTTGGTGTATTTTTGGCTATTTCATTGTGGAGGATCTTCAACTAGGGTTTGGCTTGATTATTCTTGGTGAAGTAAGTAGAAAATATGCAATTTGTTTATGTTAAATGCTTGTGGTAAATTTTACTTGGTTCATGTTAAAGATTATGAAATTGCTTGCTCAAAACCCTAGGAGAGAAACATAAGTTATTATCTTTTTCTCTATAATCTTCCACTTGTTGAAATTCTCAAAATATATCTTGTTTAGAAGTAGCTACTAGAGCCCTACTTACTAGCACTCTAGTAGCCCTACTCTAATTTCCTATTTCATATATTACTTCCATTTTTTTCCAAGGAAAGAGAAACTGCTAGGGCATAACTCTTCTTACTTTCTAGCCGTTTTTCTCTTAAGGACTTGGGTGTTTGAGACCTTGGGTTACCAACACCTCCTCCATCCATTCCATCTACTTTGGAAAAGAACTATCATTTCTATTTTTCTATAATATCTGTTCTTGCTATTGTTGACTCCATACACCCTAAAAGGCACTAGTTTACTCACCTTGGTGATTGATTTGCTTAAACAACTCTCAAACAACTTTCCTTGAAACTTTTACTAACTCTTACTAACCTTAAACTAGACTAACTCCCTAACAAACTTGTTGTTGTTGCAAAAGATTGCTACAGCCATCTTACAGCAGAAAATTCACTTTAAAAAGTGACATTAAAAGCTGATTAAACAGTGTCAACTTTGTTTTTGACAAGTTGCTATCATTCTGTCAAATTAGACCTATATTATCTTGTCTTTTCTAAGCGTTTTTGAAGTATAATTACTGTAACTATTACAAAACATTCATTGTTGTTATAGATAATTACTTTGTTGCAGTATTACATCAGCTTACTTATTTCTCAAAGGTTCATGGTTTTATGAAGCACTAACATCATATGGTACCTTGAATTTGCATGCTTTTTCTATTGTTGTCTTGTTTTGGGAAGGTACACCTCATTTATCTTTTGCTTAATATCTATAAGACATAAAGAACCTCTAAAATTGAGTGACTTGTGAGAGGGGGGAACTTAGTGACTTGTGAGAGGGGGGAACTTTCTTGACTTAGCCTTCTCAAACCCTCAGGTCACTAGGGATATCTCCCTTGGGGTACATTGATATATTCCTAAATAGAAAAGGGTTTCCTATTAAGGTAACAATAATAGGTCACTCTATATTATGCAAATATTGCTTCCACTTGCCTAAGGCTTTGGGCAAGTACATATTGTGAGATAACAGTTGTGACAAGTTTCCCTGTGAAAACATACAGAGGAGAAACATGTGTTGGTTCTCTAATTTACAAAAGGGATTGAATTGGAAAAGTTGTGAAGTTGAAGGTGGATTACGTGAAGTTTGAGATGTCCATGAATTTATTGTAACTCATATAATGATAATGAGTAGATCCTTTCTTGAATGTCCATTATAATTTTGTGCATGTAAATTCCTTCTTACCATTGTGGCATATGTGAGTACTAGAAAATTCTCCTTCTCTATTCTATCAGAAAGGAAAGATAGTCCTTAGAATTTTCCAATGGGTCCATTGCATGACCATATGCCACCACCTAATATTAGTGGTGTAGCACTATCATACATAAAATCCAAATCCATATAGGTCATATCGCAATGGGAACCACAAATGTATTTTTGCAAAAGATTAACCCCCTTTAAGCAAAATAATGTGATCCAACCTAAGTTTGGTGACATAAGATTGTGATGTAAGCAAACCATAAGTTTTGATGCTAGATAGTAAGTGAGCTTACACAATAAGACTTTTTCTACTAACAATTAAAGCATCTATTCATACTACCATTGACTAGTTACCAGTGCTACCATCAGGCTACCATCCACTCCTTACAACATCGTCAAAGAATAGGAAACAAATGTTGCTATTCACATCGGGACAACTACTCACATAGTAAGGGATTGACATCCAATTATACATTTGACTAAAATATAATGCACAAATCAACAATGGGTCAGTGAGAGCATCAGTATGATAGTTGAGTTCCCTTCCCAGTATGTGAGAGCACCAATGAGAGAGTGCACAACCAATGACAACACCATTAACTCGTATCTGAACCAGAGAAACACACACGCCTAAAAAAAGTCACAAGAGATGGGATCGCCAGATGCAGTCGTCAAATCTGACACACCGCCCCACACACACATGCAAAGAATATCACGCCTACCCAACATCTACAAGATCAAGAACATTTCTATGAGAATAGTGCCCATACCAGAAAGCGGGTTCATGGTGTGCCATGATCACATTCATTGATTAAAGAATAATAAATGTTTTACTCCACCTTTTGCACATATGTTAGGGTGCACTACCTAGGAGGTGGAGAATTAGTTATTTTAATAACCACTTTTACACGTATGACAAGAAAGGTGATTGTTTGGAGAAGCACACTTCTTTGGGATTTTCATTTGCTATTTTTGGGTGAAGAGGTTGGTATAAGACACTTTCTTGGAGAGCACCCTACATGGAATAAAGACACATGGCACATAGATTTCTCCTTCAAAAGTTATATGCTATAATGAGAACCCTTTATTTAAGGTTTTCCTAGTCCACTTTTCACATCTATATAGGGCACCCACATTTGGAGCATTATTTTAGTGTTTTATTTCCCTAGATCTAAGAGTGACCATAACCATACCCATCCATAATTTGCACACTATTCATGGCAATATGCTTTTTAAAGCAGCTAGTCTGTTTAATTCACACATGGTGTCTTTAAAAATGGAAGCACTCTACAAACAAGGGCTTGGTGGGCACACTTATCTAGGTTCCACCCCTCCAAGATACTATGACCAATAGGGAACTCATGATAGAATATGATAAGTGGATCAAGTGAGGAGTGATTCACTAAAGGGGAGCTTCTAGGAGGTTACAAATAGTATTTTTTAAGTAAACAATTACATTTACATGGTGCACTCAACCTACAATTACCTAGAACAACTCATAAGGCCAAGAAAGCTAGAATTATTGATGGAGCATTTATATTGGAGGCGACAAATGGTAACCAAGATCATCTACCACACTCACCAAGTCTCGAGAAGCCTTTAGAGGTGGATCTCCCTACTACAAGGAGAATTCAAGAGATTTCCCATAATATTTCTTGGAGAAAACAAGGGATCTAAAACTCTCTAGAATTTTTTCAACCTACAATTACCTAGAACAACTCATAAGGCCAAGAAAGCTAGCATTATTAATGGAGCATTTATATTGAAGGTGACAAATGGTAATTGTTATCCCCTAGCCTAGGGATAACTGACGAGATTATGTCTCGAGGCCCACAGGTCCTAGACATGGAGTACTAAGAGCCAGATCGACTTGAGCATGGCCCTGGAGGGCCCATCCTTTTCTTTATTCACCGCCTCCACTTTTTCAGCAGAGAAACATCCATCACATCGGCATGGTCTTGTAGTAGAGATGGGTCTTGCTCCATGAGGAAATGAGTCCGGGTATCATGGTATGTGTCACTCTGATCCTCAAAACTTTTGAATATGTACATTTAATTATTTTTTCTTCTAACGTGTGCTTGGACCTTATTCCTTTCCACTTGACCATACCTGGAGTGAATGACAGGATGCCCTAGTAAGTTGGTTCCCCTTTGAGTTGCCACTGGGGGGATTCATGAGAGGTCATCGTCTACTCCCACCATACTTACCACCTTTCATCTTTTTCCCACTCATCTATCCCATTACACTGGTCTGGGCATTGGGTTGGCCAAATATCTAAGGGTCGTACCTTTCCTTGTGGGAAGAAGAGGCTAAAGGCCCAGAGGGTAAAAGTAGCTAGAAAAAGAAAAAAAATCCAAAAGAATGAAAACTTGAGATGCTTCACCCAAGGATCCCCGAGAAAGCAATAAAAATCTTCTCAACAAGAAACAGAGGGACCCATAAAAAATAATAAATCAATACCTAGTTAGAGGATAGGGGGTCTCATCACGAGCCAGCCTATTAGGTCCATGGGCATGTAGCGGTATGACACTACTGACAGTTGGTCACCATGCTAGGGTAGTGGCTCTTAGTGGCATAGCCAAGAGAAAGGGGGTCTCATCACGAGCCAGCCTAATCATTTCCGTGAAATGCTTGTGGGTAACATTGCCACCACTGGTCACCACTCCAGGGCAGTGTCCCCTAACTAGCCTCTTGGAAGAAAAAGCAATAAGAATAAAATATAAAAGGAATGAATGGGCTTGGAAACATTTGCATCCATGACAAGGTGCATCTCACCCTCTTCAGAGGCACCCACAAGTAAGTTATACATTTCCCTGCTATCACTGCACCCCTTGCCCAGACATCCCTTACCACCTCATCAATTCACATGGCCTGGATTTGACTTCTCCCGGGAACATCCCACATCCAATGAGCATTAGCCCAATAGGACGTCCTATCATCCTCTCCAAACTTGGCTTGCAGATTAGCATAACGTCTTTGAGCACTTGTCCAGGTAAAAGGGTTTTCATGCACATGTTTAATAACTTGATGATTAGATGTGATTGACATTGCTATATCCATGTGACTTATGAGCCCATGGAGGGCGTATCTGTTGATGTTGCAGGGCCACACCCGATGGACAGGTACACATGGGGAGATGATTAGTTCGGACATCCATGGGGCTAAAATCCCACCAGATGGATGTTGAGACCCCAGGCAGAGGTAGAAACAGATCAAAGGATTGCACCAGAGAGAGAGGAGGATGTTTCACCAGGGACAGCCTGGCAATCCTGGACCCAGGGGGTTGTGCCTTTTCCACCACGATGTAGGCCTTGGAAGGCCCATGACATCACCCAGGTCACCCATGACGTCACCCAGTGTTTTGGGATGTTTTGGAGGCAGTTGTGTGCCAAGTGGCATGTGTGGCAGGTTCCTGAGGCCCAAGGAGGCCTAACATTTTTCTCCAATAGGCCAATGTTGCCCAAAAAGGGCCTAACGTCTCCCTCAAAGGGAATTAAGTCACATTAACAACTTGTTTTAGGGTTTAATTATGACTTTTAATGTAAAAACTGGATATTATGTGTAACAGGCCATGTCAGCCTTTTTGACCTAATTCTGGTCTTTTTAATTGTATAAATAAGGGGAAAATCACTCTTATTATTCATCATCTTTCACTCACACTTCTGAGGACTGAAATTTTCTCCCTCCTCAGAGTTTCTTGGCTGAAATTTTAGGCGCACTTGTTGAAGGAGGCTAAATTTTGTGTATTTTGGCAAGCTTCTTCGTGGATGTGTTCAACTAGGGATTTTTTTTATTATTCTTGATGTATGTAAGTGAATTTTCTGCAATTCTTCTTAATTGAATGGTTATGGTTTTATTTATCTTTCATTTACATTCAATATTATGAAATTTCTTGACTAAACCCTAGGAAGACTAGCACATGTTATTGTCCTAGCTTCAAAAGCTTCCGCCTACTAGATATTGTCAAAAGGCCAATTTTATTGAAGCATGAACTAAGGCCTTACCATTGCAACACCTTAGTATTCATTGCTTCATCCTAGTTGTTTTTGCTTCATCATTGAGTTAAAGAGGGAGGAAATCTACTAAGGCCTAGGGTTATCTACACCTTAGTAGCTAGTTTCCCCTAGGGTTTGATAATTGGAGCCTTGGGTTACCAACACTCCAATCTATCATTCTCTCTTGTCTTTGACTCTCCATTATCATCTTTCTTCAACATTTTTTGTTGCATTATTGACTCCATTTTCCCCTAAAGCACTAGTCTAAGTCCTCTCTTGACTAATTGATCAACACAACCTTCAAAACCTACTCTTTGAGCAACCTACTAACACTTTCTAACCCTAGAATAGCCTAACCTACTAACAATATTGTTGTTGTTACTAAAGTAAGCTATAACCATTAAATGCAGCATTAAAAGATTATAAAAGCAATTGAAAAGGCTGATTTAATCATTTTCTTGTTTGCTTCCAACAAATGCTAGTATTATGATTTCAATGGTTCATGATTCTTAGTCATTTTGAAGCTATTTTCCAGGCATTTGATGTGAAGTATTGCTCTATAAAGATTGTTGTTATAAATTTTTTGTTTACTTCATCATATTCAGCAAATTGCTTTTATCAAGAAAGCTTATGGTTTTATGAAGTGCTAACCAACAAGTGTACTAGCAAATATATATAGTTTTCTTGTTGCTTTGTTCCGGGAAGGTACACTTTGACATATTATCTCTTCATTGGTTATAAAACCGAACTTTTTGATTGGTGGTGACTTGTGAGATGGGGTATTTATCTAACCATTTTGACTTTGCCTTCTCAAACCCCCAGGTCATCGGGGACGTCTCCCCTAGGCCTACCACCCTAAATAGAAAGAGACATCCTATTGAGGTGACAATGATAGGATAGTCTCTCGTTACGCCAATTTTCTCTCCTTTTACCTTCTCTTCCATCAAAGTACAAATTGTGCGATAACAGTAACCAAGATCATCTACCACATTCATCAAATCTCTAGACGCCTTTAGAGGTGGAAATCCCTACTACAAGGAGAATTTAAGAAATTTCCCATAATATTTCTTGGAGAAAACAAGGGATCTAAAACACTCTAGACTTTTCTCAACAATATTTTATTTGAAAATTGTTGAGGAGAGAAAACTATAATAGGATGAGGACAACTCATTTGCAAATTAGAAGTTGAAGTGAGTGAAATCCCCCTAGAAGGCCATTGATGTTGTCATTGTAGGTAATAGGGAGGAAAGGTTGTTGGTGAAGTATGCTTTCTTATGTTGGGTTGTAGATCATACTTGGGCTGCCAGGTCATTGTCTACTGAAATATATCTCTACTTTTAGATATTTTACACATTTTTGTGGATTGTTTCCATGTTAGAAAAGCATTTTGTGGCAGGGTTTCAACACTTTATATCCCTTGTTGTAACAAGAGTTGTTAATGAAGATAAAGGTTGTTCTTCATTCATATTTAGATGATTGTTTACTGCTCCCTTTACTTTAATGGTTGCATCATATGTTGGTTGATGATGAGTTGGAAATGAAGTGGCATCCTTGTGATATTTTCTTATAGCTCAATGTATCAATGTGGTTGAAAAGAATAATAATGTTCTTATATTACATAACTTGTTGATTCCTCCTTTTCATTTTAAGCTTATTCATCAAGTTATCCTTTGACTCCATTCACTCAAAAGACAAGGCATTAGGTCTTGCTTGTCTTCTCGTTATTTTTACTTAAAACAAAAAATCATTTCATAATACAAATAAAATTTTCATATCAGCTTCAAAAGGATAAAGTTTGAAGTCTTATCAAGGAATTCCCCCTTGTGCAAAGGAAAGCCAACTTAAAGTGAGGGAAGTGTCCACTAAAGTGATATTGGGCGGAACTTCAAAGTTTCCCTAGAATTTGTGATTGATGATTGAACTTATCTTTGTGCAAATATTAGAGGTAAAAAAGTGGCACCATTGCCAGGGTTAAATGTCCCTTTCCTGAATTGAATAGACATGGCTACAATGATGTGATGACATTGATTTGGTTGAAGATATAGCTTTCTTGTTGGGCAATTCCATTGGTATGAACATGTATGAATGTAATTAGTTGTTCAAGTTTCATACCAATGTTTTATTTTGAATATTGGTAAGTAAAAGAGTATTTCATCATTCTAAGAGAAGTTGCATCCCAAATTACATGCCCCTTTATATTTCTTGAATATTCTTGTTATCCAAATAATCTCCCTCCTCCAAGGTGGTTCTAGCATATTCCAAAGTTTCCGTGGACACCCTAATCTTGTTGCACAACATGTTACATTTTTCATTGACTTTATTTCATATCTTGATATGGTTCATGAAGATGTTATAATAAGAATGTTTGCACATACCTTGGAAGAAAGAGGAAATTATTGGTATAAAAGTATTGGTAGAGGGGAAATATCTTCATTTGCAATGTTCGTCAAAGAATTTTGCAAGTTTTTGGATAATAGATGTAAAGAAGAAGAACAAACTAAAGATATAGCTGATGAAGACCTTGAACTTGTTGATTTGCTTGATGCTTGCTATGGAAAAAAGAACAAAATAGAAGATCTAATGCTTGAGTTTCAAGGAAATATATTCATTTGCAAAGTTCGTCAAAGCATTTTGAAATTTTTGGGATAACAAATGTAAAGAAGAAGAAAAAATTGAACATATAGTTGACAAAGACCCTAGGCCTGTTGATTTTCTTGATGATTGCTATGAAAAGAAGAAGGAAAAAGAAGATTTAATGCTTGAGTTTCATAATAATCCCTTGGAGGAGTTATTGGCTTAAGAAAACAACAAAATGGAATATTTAAATGCCGAAAATCTTAACTCATTAGAAGGAGAAAATAAGGTGCAAAATAGAAGAATGAAGAATTTGAAGACCCTATGTTGGAACCTCATGATGAAGAAAGGGTCACAGTTTCTATTGAAGACATTGTGCTCCCTTTTTTTCTAAAAGAAGTATCTTGGCAACACTAGTAAATACTTCAATGAGGAGGGAATTTCATCAACAACCACATCTTGCATCATTGACAAGGGTTTGGTAAGCTATATTCTTTTCCAATTTCTACATTTAATGATGGATCTCTTGATGATTTGAAGAGAACAAATTTTGTAGAGAAACCCTTATAAGATGAAGACCTTTCAAGTGCTCTCATTCTCTCATGTGATGTATAACAATGCAAGAAAAAGCATGAATACATTTACCCTCTTTTATGGATTGGAAGGTGCATATGGGATAAACATTGTTGGTATTTTCATGGATGTCCTGTCTATGATACTGATAGTGACAACTTTAGAGTTGAAGATTAAAATTTTGTGTCCATTGGAAAACCAAAGAGCATGGAGGTATGTCATGCATTGTCTCTCATTGATTAGCATCCATGCATATTTAGCAAAGAGAAAAGTTTGTTGTTGCATAACGGGGATATTCATCATGAATTAATGGTTGATAAACAAAAATCCCATCCTTTTACATCTTTAGTTTGTACCATTTTTATGCACATAAAATTAACGAGGGAACACATATTTGGAGCTGCCATAAATATGGGATGGCATCCTACCCAATAATTAACATGGGGTTGTGATTTTCAGCCATTAAATCAAGGGCACCAAACCGTATTATCAATTTTGGTCCATTTTTTTCAGATCTGAAAATTATGTACTTTTGACATGTTATCGTGCAAATTGTATGTTCGTAAAAGCCCTACCTAATCCACTAGATGGTGATAACAGTGAGAGAGTTTACCCACTCTCACCTCAGATAAACCCTCTATTGCTTCTATGAAGGAAGAATCTGACACAAGGGGGACTCCTGGGTGACCCTAAGGGGGATGTGAGATGGAAAGTGATACTTATGAAGAGATGTCCCTATAGGTCAAGTTGCTATGTGGAGAGTGGCTTGAAAAAGAGCTTTCGGAGATGGTTTATGGTTGCCAAGAGTTTGGGTACATACGAAAGATGGTTGTACATGCCCTAGACACAAGGAAAGACAAGATACACGCTTACAAATCTAATGGACAAGCAAGTTAAGCTTGTTGTCCCTATTTGTAGAAGTCAACAGAAATATATATCAGCAAGTAAAACAACTAGTTACTACATATTTAACCATCAAAATTGTCAAATAATTATTGGACAATGAAGTACTAAAACAATAGATAACTTTCCAATACTTGAGCATGAACTTTGACGGTAAATTAGGGCTTCCAAATGAAGTTATCAACAAAGTGTTAGGGAAGCCTTATGGCTGTAGCAAACAATTTCTACAACAACAAGTTCCAACCATAAAAAAACAACAAGTAAACCGTCAAAAAGATAGCTCATAACCAGTAGAACAGTAATCTAGGTTTAGAAGTTGATTTTCACGGTTGAAAAGTGAGTAAATGATTAAAGAAAGTGAAGTTTGTTGCAGCCCTAATGGATGTAGCATTAAATTGATTGCAACAATGGAATCCTTGGCTAAAAGAGGACGCCCTTAGGGCACAAGAAAGCTTATAACATGTAGAAAAGATTCCAACTTAAACAATTTCGATATCTCGTAATTCTATGTATCCCAATGCAAGAGATTAATGTCTTTAACTATTGGGTTATGGAGTTTTTAAAAATGAAAGAGCTAGTTGTGCTACTTCCTTGGGGGTGTAAGCCCTTTTACTCCCCAAGGCAAGCAAGACTAGCTAAGGAAAACCCTAGGAGGGTGTAAACCCTTTTACTACTCCTAGTATTCTTTTATGCAACAAATTATTCCAAGACAAATATGATGGGCTTAGTGGGGTTGTATACCCTTATACTCCCCAAAAGCTTAGAAAATTAACCTTGTGACAAAGAAAAGAAGCAATGACATGAAATATTCCTTACCTTGTCCAAGCATTAACAAGATAAACTCCTTTTAACCAGGAAAACCCACCATAAAAGCAAAAAAAATCCTCCAAGAAAGATAACACCTTACTTCTTCATCCAATAGCCAAAGCAAACCATAGAAAGAGATAGTAGCAAGAGAGATAGACAAAATTTCCCAAGTAGGGCACAAATTTCAGCCAAGAATCATCTCCAAGATGGGAGAATTGTGATGTAAAAATGAAATGAAATTATCTCTATTTATACAAATCCTATTACAAGTGTTTGTCCACTTAAAATTAGGGTAAAACACAAAGTAAGGGAGAAAAAACCCTTACTTTTCCCCTTTACATTATAAATTCAATTTAACTTTTAAAAATGCACAATAGAAACCCTAAAGTGTCGTTATCCGTCTTCTAGGGTGACGTTTTGGTACTTTTGCAAGTTGTTGGAGTGAAAGGAGAAAGTCGTTGGGCCCTCTAAGGTGTTGGAGATACTTCACACACACCTAGGATTTCTTTTTCCTAAGGTTATCCCTATGTTTATTACTCATTATTCAGTCTCCTGTAGTTTAGGGAGAATATTCCTCTAGGAGAATATTCTATTTAGTTCACACTTTAGTTTGATCAGTTGAGTTGAGTCTAGATGTCACATTGGGATTATCACCATGCAGCATTGGGATAATCACCAGCTAATGCGCATTTTCCTTGGGATCATAACCAGAATAGTGCATTACTCATGATTCTGTGATCTCCTCCTCAATTCACTCAGTTTCAGTCAGTTAACTGAAGACTAAGAGACTAGTTAACTTAGACTAGGTGGCAGTTCACTCCCGTAACTGCCTAAGAGACTAGAATAGGTGGCAATTTACTCTCGTAACTACTGGTGTATGTCCAGATCACTCTAGAACACCACTATGGCACATTGGCTTCTCCTCCAGTGTGCATTAATTGAGTTATACAGAGTATATCATGTGTAAATTATCATTCATTCATTTGGTTAATGAGAATTCTTCCATTCTTTCTCTCTTATTTATCTTTTCTCGTATTTTCTCTGTAAATTGTGTATGTCATTTTCTAGCTAGATCTATTATGTGTAGGTTCAACACATTTGCATGGTATAAAAGCCAACGGATTGCTAGGGAAAAGACACACCAAATTATTTTTGCAGGTACCAAAGATTGAAGACAACAGAAAAATGGAATTTCCAAAAGAATTCATTCTTACATCGTACAATTTCTTTGCATGGAAGGAGAAAATGATAATGCATCTTTGATTAAGAGGATTATACAGGTTAACCATGAACACAAACTGAACCAACATCAGCCATAGAAAAACCCAAGTATCTAAATCGAATGGATGAAGCGTTTGGAATTATTTGCAGTCTCATTTCTCCTAAACTCCTCTTTCACATATCCTCCTGTAAAACTCCCAATGAAGCCTAGACCACCGTGGAAGGGATTTTTGGAAAACAAGACGAGATGAGGAGACGCATGATCAAGGTGGAATTGATCACATTGGATCCAAAAACCTTCGACAATCTCCAAGATTTCTTTACCAAATATAAGGATTTGTTGTTGATAAATCTAAGGAGGAGAAACAAATGGTTCTCGCCATTCTCTCCAAACTTGGTCTAAAATACTCAATTTTTGTATCTACATTTCATTCAGTTAGGCTCGCCTCTGGAGCCACCTAGATGATGCCCTCTGTTGAGGCCTTTATCAAGTCTCTGACACGAGAGCAGAACAAGCTCATCAATATGGGAAAAATTAAAGGCCCAAAAGCTCACGCATTTACTATTCAATATGGTAGCGGTCATCAATATCATAAATCTAAAGACAAAGACAAAAGGAAAGCACATGCAAATACAAAGAAGGAAGGGTACTCAAAACCCTTCAACAATACCTCTGGATCCAAAGGTGGAAAGGGAGAAAAAGGGGAGAAATGTTGTTACTTCCATAAGGATTACATCCAGAATCCGCATGTATGCAAAAATAGATAGATCAAATGCCCCAAACACTTCAGCAAAACAACCTTGGAGATCGCATCCCCAAGGGTTCCAAGAAGAAGAAGCTAGAAGATCAGAATCTCAAGAAAAGAAATTCTAGCCATGCTTTGATTGCCATCAACTCCTCTCCCGATGCTTGGATCATAGATTCAGGTGCATCACACCACATGGCTTCCACAAAATAAGTCTATTCTTCATTGGATGCATGCAAATGTCCTCCTATTCTAATGGGGGACAACTCTCTATTCGAGGTCACCAGCAAAGGAAGAATTGAACTCACAACGAAAGCTTCAAGAATGTGCTACACGTTCCCAAACTTTTCATCAATATTTTCTATGTGTATCAGATGACAAACTCCAACACCGAAAAGAGAGTCATATTCACACCTGATGCAGTGGATATCTATGACATGCAAACCAATTCCAGCGTTGTTACCGGTGAGGTAAATCATCAATCTAGACTCTATACATTTTCTGACTTTATTCAACCAGATCATGCATTACTGCTTACCCATGCTTATGAAAGCAGTAGGATATGGAACGAAAGGTTTGGGCATTTAAATTTCAAATATATGCAACAGCTTAGAAAGCAGGGAATGGTTGATGGCCTACCTGACATCCACTTCTCCAAAGGAATTTGTGAGGGATGTGTTCTTGGAAAACACCCTCAAGAGAAATTCGACAAAGAAAAGACTCAGAAGGCTTCCTTTCCTTTAGATCTAATTCATAGTGACCGCATGGATCCTTTTTTGCATCCATCAATCAGTAAAGCAAGGTACATGCTCATTTTTGTTGATGATTACTCACACTTCACATGGATTTTCTTTCTCAGGAAAAAATCAGAGGCCTTTCAACACCTCAAATATTTTAAAGCCCTTGTTGAGACACAGTCAGGAAAGAAAATCAAATTTCGTAGAACATATAATGGAGGAGAGTATGTCAACCATGAGATACAAAATCTTTTTCATGAGGCCGAGATTCAGTTGCAGCATATGGTTCCCTATACTCCGCAGCAAAACGGAGTTGCTAAGTAGAAAAATAGATCTCTAAAAGAGAAGGCATCTTGCATGCTACATGCAAAGTCATTTCCGTAGAGATTATGGGTTGAAGCACTTAGTTGTGCAACCTACATCCAAAACAAATCTCCCCATAGATCTCTCAAGGAGACCCCCTACGAGGCTTGGAGTGGCCTCAAACCGGAAGTGACCCACTTCCGTATTTTCGATTCTCATGCATGGGCCAGGATTCCCTCTGAGAAGAGGAAGGCACTTGATCCACAAAGCATAGAGTGTATCTTTGTTGGATACCCCGACGGTGTGAATGGATACAGACTCATTTATCTTTCCTCAGACCGGCTCATCATTGAGCGTAGTGTCCAATTCGTGGAAAGTGTCTTGCATGTACCTCAGGAGCTGCATGCAGACACTTTTGTTCTTCTACCTGTCAGAGATGATGAGCATGCACATGCTTACTCTTCTTCAGATGAGATTTTTTATTCATAGGATTTAGATGATCCAGATACAAAGTCAATACAGTCAAATGCGGAGTCAATGCATGCAAGATGCAGATGCAGAGCCAGAGCAAAGGCCTAAGTGGGCCAAGACTACTCTTTAGGATGCAAGAGATATTGTTGGGGATCCAATTGATACTAGGAGGACTCGATCTGATTTCTAGGAGCCTCCTCTTGCACTCACTTCCACTGAACCGATGCCACCCAGGCATATTTTCTTCGTTCGGTCTTCAGATCCAAGTCCTATGGCGAGGCTGCTGGAAATCCCTTTTGGGAATCTGCCATGCAAGAGGAATACAACTCCCTCCTTGAGAACCAAACTTGGGATCTGGTTCCCCGTCCTTCAGGAAAGAAACTCATCAGGTGGAGATGGGTCTACAAGACCAAGAGCGGAGCGAATGGATAGGATACCAGATACAAAGCCAAGATAGTTGCCAAAGGCTTTCAGGAGGTGCATGGCATTGACTATGATGAGACCTTCACTCCAGTATAAAAGATGGATTCCATACGTTTGCCACTTTCCATTGCGGCAACCAAGGGATGGGAAGTCCATCAGATGGACGTGAAGAATGCATTTCTTCATGGCGATCACTCAGAGGAGATCTATATGGACCAGCACCAGGGATTTATGCAGGATTCAGCTTTGGTTTGTCAACTGAAGAAGTCTCTTTATGGCCTCAAGCAGGCTCTGAGGGCATGGTATGCCAAGATGGAATCCTACCTATTGTCACAGAACTTTGTACGTTGTAAGTCATAACCGAATGTTTACATGCTCAGGACGGCTAATTCACTTCTACTCCTAGTTCTGTATGTTGATAATTTGTTGATCATCAGTTGCTCGACTTCAGCGATTGTTGTAGTTAAGAGGATTCTGCATGACAGGTTCTTGATGAAGGACATGGGTCCGCTACATTTCTTCCTTGGACTCGATATCAATTATGATGCATCAGGCATCAAACTGTCTCAGGCCAAGTATGCATGAGATCTACTTGAGATATTTCACATGACAGACTACAAGCCTGCCTCGACTCCTTTCCTATCAGGAGTCAGACTTGAAGATGGCGAGGACACTCCATTGGTTGACATCACATTGTATAGACAGCTAGTGGGGATCTTGTTGTATCTCACACACTCCAGACCAGACCTCTCCTGTGCAGTTGGAGCACTCTCCAAATTCATGCAGGAGCCACATGAGGTACATTAGAAGGTTGCAAAGCGTATCCTTCAATATGTACAGGTCATCATCACCTTTGGGATTCACTATGCAGCAAACTCTACATCATACCTCATAGGGTTCACTTATTTTGACTGGGCAGGCGATAGCATTGATCGTAAGTCCACATCTGGTTACTCACTCAATCTTGGTTCTAGGCTTATCTGTTGGTCAAGCAAGAAGCAGGTTGCTATTTCTCTATCTTTAGCCGAGGCAGAGTACAGAGGGGTAGTTAACATAACCATTCAGTCTATGTGGCTACAACATTTTCTCTCTGAGTTGGGCATTCAACTTCATCGGTCGATCGTCATATAGTGTGACAACCAAAGCACTCTGAAGTTCTATAGAGATACAGTTCAGAGGCAGCGGACGAAGCACATTGACATCCACATGCACTACATCCGGGACTTAGTACATGAGGGGATCATCGACCTGCAGTTCTGTCCTTCAGCAAAACAGACTGCGTATATCTTCACCAAGACCTTCATTAAGAAGAAGTTCAATTCTCTGCGCATTCATCTTGGAGTGAAGGACACAATTGCCTAGCAACTGTCGGTTCTTTTTTTTACATACATTGTACTNTGGGGGGGGGGGGGGTTTCCCATGAGGTTTTTCATCTTTCCTCGTTTATTTCAATGTATCTTTTGTATTTGGGTACATAACATGGCCTCATTTCCGGGACCCATTCTTTATTTTCACCATAGTGATGTTTAGGGGTGTTGGAGATACTTCACACACACCTAGGATTTCTTTTTCCTAAGGTTTTCCCTATGTTTATTATTCATTATTCAGTCTCTCATAGTTTAGGGAGAACATTCCTCTAGGAGAATATTCTCTTCAGTTCACACGTTAGTTTGATCAATTGAGTGGAATCTAGATGCCACATTGGAATTATCACCATGCAGCATTGGGATCATCACCATCTAATGCGCGTTGTCCTTGAGATCATCACTAGAATAGTGCATTACTCATGATTCCCTGATCTCCTCCTCACTTCACTCTGTTTCAGTCAATTAACTGAAGATTGAGAGACTAGTTAACTCATACTAGGTGGCAGTTCACTCCCGTAACTACCCGAGAGATTAGATTAGGTGGCAGTTTACTCCCGTAACTGCTGGTGTGTGTCCAGATCAATCTAGACCACCATTATGGGGCATTGGATTCTCCTCTATTGTGCATTAGTTGAGTTATACAGAGTATATCATGTGTAAATTATCATTCATTCATTTGGTTAATGAGAATTCTTCCATTCTTTCTCTCTTGCTTCTCTTTTCTCATATTTTCTTTGTAAATTGTGTATGTCATTTGCTAGCTAGATCTATTATGTGCAGGTTCAACACATTTACATAGGGCATCCCTCTCATGATAAGTAAATGAAATCAATAAAAGAGTCATCTAAGCATGTACATCCAAACTACCTCATCAAAATAAACAAGTGCTCAAAGACCCTATGCAATTTTCCAAGTTTAGGTATGGGAGGGTTGACAAAGAGACCTATTGGGTGAATCGTACCTCAAGTTTAGGAGTGTTTCCCAAGTGGACCCCTCTCTAAGACATGTGGAAAAAGTGACATGGATGGGAGCAAGACTCTTGGGCATGGGGTTCATGACATACAAGGGACTATAGTATCTCATTTATAGGTGCCTTTGTAGAGGGTGTGTTGCACCTTCATTTTCAATGCAACCTTTTTCCAAGCCCATTTATTGCCTTTTATTCTTTTTAATATGTTTCCAAATTGAAGCCAAGGTGGGGATTCTACCTAAGCATGAAAAACAATGCCCACCTTCACTCTACCTTGGTCACATCATGCTTCCTTGAGTTGAAGTCATGTTTGGGGCTTCTACCTAAGCATGAAAAACAATACCCACACATGCTCAACCTTTGTTGGCATTTTGTATTAATTATTTTTCACAGGTCCCATTGTTTTCTTACAAGAGACATTTCATTGTCCTCGAGATCCATGGGCGAGCATCTAGAAGGTTCATATTTTTCTTTTATCTTTTGCCAGCTACAAGCCGCTAGGCCTTCATCCCCTTCTTCCCATAAAATGAGAGACAATCCCTTCTTGGGTCAGTGAAATGATCCCAAGCCATTATGCCAGGATCATCACAGTTTTGGGTGTTTTTAAATCTTTTTTTGGTTGTGGTATTTCGTCAAACACTTTACAGAGCTACTTGTTTCCATGTGTTACTTGCAGAATGGCCTCTTTATTTCGGCCTTAGGGTTTACTGATGTGTTTATATGTGTGTATGCAGCTATAAACAAGGATATATAACCATGGAACATACCTCAACCATATGAAATAGAATAGAAAAGCCAAAACATCTCAAATATGATTTTATTCATGAAATAGAGGAACCCGCTACAATGAAGATGTCGATCTGGAATGCTCAACAGATGGCTCCAAGATAGAAGTATGAGCTGCTACAAAAATCTCCCGACAATACAAAATAAGCCTCCAAAGGATGTATAAGAGATGAAGACCAATACCAAGGTAGATCTGGCTATATGAAGTGCAGAAGTCCTAACTGGATGATGTCATGTCCTGCTGGAATGTTGAAGCTCCTCAACAATTTGGCCCTGCTGCCAAATGTGTCCAATCACCCCAAGAAAGATGCCAAACAGTAGATCGAGTGATGGAAAGAACAACCCAGGTGCCCAAATCTCCAAGTTCACTCTCAAACCCTATGGATCTGAACCTCCTCCAATGTACGGTGCGCCCTCTAGATGGTTGAAACGCTAAGAATTCGGCCTCTCTCCTAGAGACCTCCAACAACTCCACCAATCCACTAGAATGATAGATCAGGGCACAGCAATGAAAACCCAAGTTCTCAACTAGGCCAAATACCTACTAGATCCTTAGATCTAGCTATCCTCCAAGATGTGGTGCGCCCTCCTCTTGGGAAATCGTACTACTCTCAATACTAATGAATCCACCACCAAAACACCTTCAGAGTCCACCAAGAATAATACTATAACACCTACAAGGGAAACCCAATACCTGGAATTCCCAAAATTGCCTCTCCCCGACTAGGACGAATCCTCCCTCAATGAATGGTGCGCCCCTCTTGCTGGAAACCCTAGCTGGTGCATCCTCTCTCTCTCTGCCCCTACAACTAATGTAGAATCCTCCTACAACTGAGTAGATCTGGAACTAGAATGGTGTGGGAGAGTATTGCATCTCCGAGACCAAGCTTGGGACAAGCTACGTGGAATCTTTCACCACCGAATCGTCCTCTAGGGTTTGTTAAGTCAAAACCCTCAAAACCCCCAATGTTGGCTCACTAGCTAGAAGCCAGATATGAAAATATGATCATACATGAATGAATGAGTAGAGGCCCTTGCGTTTCCTTTATACTTTTTGGCTCACCTTGTCCCTCCAAAGTGACTTTCATTTTATTAATAATTAATTAACCTTTTTACCTCTGAAAAGCTCCTTATCTCTCCTTGTGGCTTCCCTGGCCACTGAAAGTCACTTCTCACCATCCCATCTTGTAGTGTTTCTTCTCCTGATTCCAATGAGATATTACATTGAGAGGTTCCTCCAAGTAATGTGCCCAAAATGACCTCTTCAGTGAATTCAATTGACTTATAACTCAAAATAGTCAAAATCATGGAAATCGTTGAAATGCAACGGAACCAAATCCAACCTATGCGGAATGGCTCATAGTGATGGAATATGATGGGCAATGTGATCTGGACCCCATAATGCCTCTCAGTAACCCTTGTACTCTCTATAATACCCATCTGGCTACTCCGGTCATCATAAACCCCTGCACTGTGATGATGTCCCAAAGTGGGGACATTACAGTCAGTACACCCGAAAATCCCAAAAGGTAAGGGGATGAGGGGATGTAGTGTGGAAAGTGACGAGTATGATCAGGAATGGAACGATGACTCGTCAAGAGGACCTCCCAGTAGCAAATGTATCCGCAAGAGTGACCCACTTACTAGGGTGCAATGTCAACCACCAAAGTGAGACAAGGAAAAGAGCATAATGTCCAAGCAGACATTACATAATCAAAAGCATTTTAAAATGAAACAAACTCAAATGCCTCAAATATTGAAATGACACTCACCATAATACTTGAATTGTGCCTCATGGAGCAAGACCCAATATCTTTTGGAAGCCAGCTAATGTGGTGGATACCGTCACAATGATCCTGGAACGGTGGTGGTGAAGCGGGTCTCTCTTTGTGCAAGTGGACACTGTTGGTCAAGTTGTCTCTCGATACTCCATGTCCGCAACTTGAAGGCCTCGAGACATCATCTCCTTAGTTATCCCTAGAATTAGAGATAACATGACAAATGCAACTTGGTTTGATGGAGGCACTAAAGCGCAGTCAAGTAATTGTAGATCTATCTTGGAGTTTCCCTTTGATCCCTTGTTGCTTAAGGTCATGAAGAGTAATTATTATGGTAGTAAGGGAGGAAGAATATTGGAACTTTCAATTCAGCATTTGGGGATGTTTTGTACAGGTTCCTGTTATGTTGGTTTGCTATATGGAGAGTTGTCCTACTCTTCCAGAGATTATTTTTATATCAACCCTATGCAATGGTGGATTGATCTTGAATGCAATGATATAAATCAACCATGGCATGGGTTTGACATTTTACTTTGTCATCAACCCTCATTGACAACTTTCATTGTCAAAGATTCAAAGTTTCTAGCATATATGTGGGGGGAAGCTACCAGTTTCCCTATTTTGATTTATCACCAAGCACAAGGTGAAATTTCCTATACTATGTTAGTTGATTGCGTGATTATGTTGTCTCTTTGATTATACTTAACATATTTTATTCCTACTATAGATTGGGATACGGATAATAAGCTTGATGTTTATGAGAATTAGGTTTCAAAAATGCTATGATCCCTTTGGCATAATGACTCATGCCCTATTTGTAGAGCCATTTTTGAAAACTTTGAATGGACAAGAATATTTTAGGCTGTGTGCTAGGGTGATGGAGATGTGAAGTTTTGGATCCATCATGTCACTTGCTTCCAACCATTTTATCTTCTTGACAAGTACATCATGCACATCAATAGCCCTCAGATATTCTGGACTTCTATTGCACCCTATAGGAGTGTGTGATCCCCAAATGGAGCCAATTATTAACACTTGAAAATGAAAAACCCAATTTGAATTTTTCAAAGTCATTATTAATAGCAACATTGCACCAAGACACACGAATTTCGACAGCTTAAGTTTGTCTTTCCTTTCACATAATTGAGGGTTATTTGTATATTTTGAGGTATATTTGATGGTTTAGTTCACATATTTGGAGGTATTTCTACACGTGGTAGAGATTCACTTTTCGAAGCCTTATCTACATTTTTTCATGCAAATTTTCTTATTGGAGGGCACCTTGACAAGATTTCACAGTGTTTAGGGCATAAGCCACATATTTGGAAGCAATTCACATTATTAAGGAGGGTGCCTAGCACTACATGTAGACACATGGCATTTAAGCCCCATCTACAAGGTCAAGCAAATATATCTAGGAGAAGCACCCATCACATGAGGGGGGATTGTGTGACATGAAAAAATTCATTGATTAAAGAGTAATGAATATTTCAGCCCACCTTTTGCATAGATGTTTAGAGCGCACTACATTGGAGGTAGAGAATTATTTATTTTAATAACCACTTTGGGTCCAGATTTACACATATGCCAAGAAAGGTGATTTTTGGGTGAAGGGGTTGGTAGAAGACACTTTCTTGGAGAGCGCACACCTAGATTTCTCCTTCAAAATCAAAGTTACATGCTATAATGAGCATCATTTATTTAAGGTTGTTTTGAGTCAACTTTTCACATCTATCTAAGGATCCCACATTTGGAGGGTTATTTAATGTCTTATTGCCCTAGATCTAAGGCTAATCATAACTGCCCTCGTCCCTCATTTTCACATTATTCAAGGCAATTCTACTTTTTAATGGAGTTTGTTTGTTTGATTCACACATGACATCTTTAAGAAGGGGAGTGCTCCATATAGGGGCTTTGTGGGCACACTTCTCTAGGTCCATGACCAATAGGGTGTTCATGCTACAAGATGAGAAGTGGCTCAAGAGAGAAGTACTCCATTAAAGGGGACCTTCTAAGAGGTTAGAAATAATATTTTTTGAATAAAAAATTACATGTGAAGAAAGATGGCATCATTAATGGAGAATTTAGTTTGGAGGTTGCACATGGAACCCAAGAATCATCTAGCACATTCACCAAGTCTTGAGAAACCTTTAGAGGTGGAGTGCCCTACTACAAGAAGAATTTAAGAGACTTTGCATAATATTTATATTGATATTTCTTGGAGAAAAGAAGGACCTGAGGCTCTCTAAACTTTTCTCATCAATATTTTATTTGAAAAATGTTGAGGAGAAGAAAGCTATAAATGGAGGTGGACTACTCATTTGCAAAGTAAAAGTTCAAGTGAGGGAAATCCCCCTAGAAGGCCAAGGACATTGTACATTAGCAAGTAATAAGGAGGAAAGGTTGTTGGTGAAGTATGTTATCTTATGTTGGGCTCTAGATCATACTTATACTTGGGATGCCAAGTCATTCTCTGCTGCTATATATCTCTATTTTCATATCTATTACACATTTTTTGTGGACTATTTGGGTATTTAGAGAGGGGTTTTGTGATTAGGCTTTCATCCCTCTATATCTCTTGATGTAACTAGAATTGTTAATGAAGATAAAGAATGTTCTTCATTCATATTTTTATGACTGTTTGCTGCACTTTTTACATTAATGGTTGCATCATAAATGCTAGTTGATGATGAGTTGGAAATGAAATGGCATCCTTGTGAGCTTTTCATAAAGTTTGGCGTATCAACATGGTTGATAAGATTAATAATGTTCATGTATTACATAACTTACCAATTTCTCTATTGCATTTCAAGTTTTTTCGTCAAGTTATTCTTTGACTCCATTTTCTCAAAAGACAAGGTGCTAGATCTTTCTTGTTACTTAAAGAAAGAAAGCAACTTCATACTACAAATCTTATTTTCATATCAAGCTCACACGGATAAGTTTGTATTCTTATTAGGGAATGTCGGAGGAGCGCTGAACTAAAGTGAGGGAAGTGTCTATGGAGGTGATAGCGGTAAAAATTCAAAGTTTCCCTAGAATTTATGCTTGGTGATTGGACTTATCTTTGTGCAAATCTTGGAGGCAACACCACCATACATTTTTTGCATATACCTCGACATAGTTGGAAACCTATATCTCAATAATGGAATATGTGTGCAACATAAGTACAATAAAATTTAGCGGGATGACTCACCTGAAAATAACACGTTGGCTCCCTATTTTTGAGAGAACTCTCTCACTACAAATATGGGCTTAAACTTCTCAGTGCTTTCATCAACTACATTCTTTATCTTGTACAACCATTGAGAATCAACTAATGACTTCTCGATTTCTCTTGGAACAATCTCTCACATATCATTCTTGATTATGGAGTTGTAGTCACCCGTTATGTCATCTAGCCATACTTGCTCTGCATCTACCTCCTCAAATTTGGAAGGCATTGTCTCAAGAATAGAAGACATTAGTAAAACATAAGTGGGAAACCTTTTAGGGGGATGATTCTCCTAAAAATAAATTTTCGGTACTCCTACTTGCCCTTGTGCCTCCTATAATGTCTGAGTAATCCATCTTCACTTTCTATCCATAGTTGTAGGATTAGAGGTCTTAGTCCCTTCACTTGAACAAGGTTGATCTAAATCTTCTTTTTCATGTCCTTTTCAATCAAAAAGTGGGTCAAAAATTTTCTCTCCTTCCTCAATCTCTATATAAGGTTATTGGGACTTAGAAGACTATCCATCCTCCACAAAATTCATATCTTTGTGCACCATTGTCTTCCATTGCATTGGAACATGGATCTAATAAGCTATGGAGGGTTTTTTTGTAAGTTGTAACCAACAAAAGGATCCTCAATACTAGACCGTTCCAACGTATTCCTCTTCTCATCACAAACATGAATCAAGACAAACATATACATGAAAATGAAAAACCTCAGGTTTCTCACCGATAAAGCTTCCTCTAGTGCATTGTCATTCAAAATCTTATCAGGGCATCTATTCAAAATGTCAATTGCAATATTACACATTTTCTCCCAAAGACACATGAGAAAATCCATGCTATGGATCATGGCATTTACAATCTCGATAATGGATGAATTCTTCATCTCTACAACCTCATTCTATTGTGGGTTGTAGGGCACCTTCATATCCCTCTTAATCCTTGCATCCCTACGACAAGCGTCAAATCATTTGAACATGTACTCTCCTCCATTGTCAAATCTCAATAGTTTGAACTACTTCATTGTTTGATTCTCAACCAAATCCTAGAAATCTATGAATTGGCTGAAAAATTCATCCTTAATCTTCAAAAAATAAATCTAGGTTTTACATGAGGAATCATTAATGAAGGAAACATAATAAAAACTACATGTTAATGAGAAAGAGGACATAAGTCCACACACATTTGAATGGATCAACTCAGGAATCTCTCTATTTCTTCTCACTAGATGGAAACGTAGTTTTGGAATGTTTCATAAGTGCACATCCCTTCCACACTCCAGTGTTCTCAATCTTAAGATTTGGCAATGCCTACACCATATCCTTCAAGATATAGTGCAAGTGGCCAAAGAAGTTATGCCATAATGCACTCATCTTTCCATCATCATGCATTGGAGCCTGTTGCTTCACTAGATCATCAAGTAACTTGTAAAAGCCTCCATAGTGCAAGTGACCAAAGAATGTATGCCACAGTCCAGTCATCTCCCCATGTATTGCACTAGACACTATTTCTTCACTAAATCATCAAGTAGCTTGTAAAGGCCTCCTTCACACACACCTCTAGCTAAAACACAACCACACATTTCCTATTCATGATAGTAGAAACTAAAAGAATATTTTTTGTTAAACCAAGAACAACCAAACTTTGGTCAAATCAAGAACATCACAAAAGGGGCATAGAAAGAGATGGTTTGCATTCTCATTGGATAGGTATTGTTATTTCCTAACTCCACACTTACATGCCTCCTTACTCCTGAAACTTGTTGCAAATATTTCAGTTGAAGGTCGTGTGCCAAGATGCTCCATTGTCCACATGCCAATCAACATCCAAAGTGGTATTGGTGGAAAAACAAGAACCATGGAGAAAGATTTCTCCATCTTGGAAGTCAACTAATCCACTACAGATTATGTGCTCCCTACAAATTGCTTTTTCCATTTCTTCCCCTTCTTCTTCTCTAGACATTGGCCAGCACAATGCCCCTTCTTGTGACATCTAAAAGACATCACATCGCTTATGTCCTTCTTCTAAGAATGAGACGAACAACTCTCTTTTTTCATACCCTTCTTCAATACTCCTTTTTTCTTCCCACCTTTCTTCATCCTCCCTATGAATGTAATATTTTGGGTTTCCTCCAATTTGGCTAAAACAATATCTAGCCTTGTCTCCTCCAGGACAAAATCATCCAATAATTTCTCAAAAATGGGCAACTTCTCACAAGCACATATACCCTTCACAAAGGTAAGCCATGATGGATAGAATCGATTTAGAGCTATTTGAAATAACTAATCCTCATCAACCTTGTCTCCTATTGTTACGTGTTGATATTTCAATTCAATGACCTTCATCACATAGCTCGCCATGATATCAATATTGCTCATGTGGGTACTAGTGAGCTTGTTCTTCAAAAGCATTCTACAAGATATGATCACACTCTAATACAAAGTGACCAAGGCATTATATTCTCTATAGTGTGAAGGACCATGTGGCCCTTCACCTAATCAAGGATGATTCAATTCGCTTTGGCTGCCTTCCTATTATTTTCAGCCAACTAATCAATATGAGGTGTAACCTTGTTCACAATAAAACCCCATAAATCAACTTCCCCCAGGAGCATATGCAGTATGTACTTCCAAGGTGTAAAGTTGGAAGAACCATCTAAACTATCACACTGACGGAGACCAAGAGATTTCATCCTACAATTCTACAAATAAAAACTCAAACAACAAATTAGTTGAAAATAAATCAGATCAGTAACCTCTCACAGATGCAGATCACTCTCTCCAGTACAAATAACAAGACTCCACTTACTATAGTATCAAGGGCATCTCACCCTCTAACCTCTCACATGTCCAAGTGCCTATCTCAAGCATGGAACAATGTCAAGCACTCAAGAAAGAGCATCATAGCAATTTAAATCTTTTGATAGCTCTCTCCCAAAAAAAACCCATTCCATCCATACACAGATTCCTCAAAGATTTCAGATGTACAACTCTAACACTATGTTAAACTTTACCTCATAGTTCAAACCTGCACTCAAAGAATGAAACCTACAAGTCCTAAAACTTGGAACTTAGTTTACACCTAAGCTTAGATCTACATATACTGAACACATGTAAATTAACTTCAAAACACTGCATTCTATGTGTTAATTCAAAACAACAAATAAAAAGAAACTAATCTACATATATGCAATATGGAAATTTCAAATAATAATGCAAACTCCAACATCAACACACTATTATTCAAAAAATAATATTACAAGAGTCAATAGAGAGGCTGCTTACACTTAACTCTCGTTACAACACACCATAGAACACTTAGCTCTCATTGCAACACACCATAGAACTCTCTCGAGATGTTTACTAGTACACCCCTTCTATCCTTTTATAGACTAAGAAAGAGAGGTACAAAATAGGTAATAAATACCTCTAGTGGAGTACCCACTCAAGCTCATACATGCACTCCTATCTAGCTATCGAATGCACCCCACTTGACTTCGAGTGAATGCCTAGGTAATTGTGCACCCAAGGAAAGGTAACTCCTTACATTACATGTTCCATTAGGAATGAATGTACACATCATGGAAGATGGTGACTCCAACATTAACACACACTTCATCACTCAATGTTAGGAATGAATGTACACATCATGGAAGATGGTGACTCCAAACATTAACACACTTCATCACTCAATGTTAATGTGTCCAACCTTGATCCTTAAATAGTGGGATTATGGTTCATCCATTTCACCAATACGAATCTTTACAGCAATAAAAAGAAATTGTTCTCAATGCAAATTGAGAACAAAACAATTAATTGACAATGCAATGACAATCAAGAGTCTAAGCTCAAACTTCTCTATTATTAATCAGCAACATGGTTACAAGATGGCTTTGTTCTATTTTGGTTTCAAGACTTGGCTTGGTAGCTTGTGGTGGCTAGGCCAATGCTCAATCAAGATCTACTATAATATAATGTCAAAACTCAACACTTTGGTCCTGTCAAACCAGTTGAATCACACACCCGATTATTTGTAACATTCAACCCATATAGAATACGCTACAGGAGGAGTCAAATCGTACAGACTTGGAAGGTGTTTCAATTGATTATGTGCTGGTTATACTATATAGTATACGAGAATAGGGCTTAGCGTTGGTTGTACACATTCACCAATGTTCACGGCCTTAGAGAAGTCAAGGGGTGTTATAGGAGCAGTCGATGCTCACAGGATTGTCCAACCAAACGCTTACACAGCAATTGGACCATAGTTCCTTTGGTACCAACAAATAAACACTTGCAATCCCAGCACTCCGCATCCATACATCCACTCGATCCATGATACAAGAATTTAATTAACCATTTATGTACATGCCCATACCATTGTTGTCGCTGCGTTCTTTATGTAATTTAGGTTTCACAGAGCCCAAGCAGACTCACTATGCTAGCACACGGAGCACGGGTCGATTTGGTTATGGTATTCTCCCTAGCAAGACAAAAAAATGCAATTGAACTATTTGTAACAATCAACACTGTGGGGAACCCATAAATGCACAAATTGAGTAGTATGTGGCCATGGGTTCCATCGAATTAACAACCAAGGGAACGTTGGACAAGAGGAAAGGTGTAGCAGCGTTCTTGATGTTATGGATTTGCACTAATCAAAGGGAAACGCAACCCACACATCATTAAAATCACTATTTGCATTAAACTAGCAACAGAGCCAAGTGTTATGGTGCTAATCTGAGCCATTCATTAACTAGAGTTTACTATTGAATTAACCATTAAGAGGTATCCGACCAGAATCGAATTAAATTGAATTAACCAGAATCGAGGTATCCAGCCATTTAGAGCTTGTCTCACATGTTGTGGCTCTGCTTGTAGGAAACTTTCAGCCTCTGTTTTCACAGATCGGGGTCTTTTGGATTCAGCTTTTCTTTATCTTTCCAGTATATAATAGTTGGGGTTTTAGATTTCATTTTCAATCTTCTCACAGCCCCTCCACATACCAAGCTTTTTGCCCCTTAACATATTATGATTCCAATGCATGTAATAATTTGTTACTCGAAGACGTTGAGGTGCATTTGTTGCTCAAAGATGCTAAGGAATACTGTGAGGAGGTGACATAGACATCAATAATATATTAGTCTATTTCTCTTCAGTTTTGATTCTCTGATTTTAATTTCAATCTTATTTTGTTTATTTCACTTGCAAAGCTATCAGGATATCACTAAATAGAGTAAGATGAAATGGCATGGATTCATAACTGTAAATAAGTAAGGTAAGAGGCCTCAGGAAAGGCATTCAAAAATCCCAAACCACCGGATCATTGAGCTCTAGTTTGTTATGATTTTCCAAAATGAGAGAAAAATGTAGGTGACTAGAAATGATTTGCTTGAACGGAAAGGAAGCTCCACTGGGATGGAAGGTAAGGTGCTAGAATATTAAGGTGACTCCTATGAAGTATGAAGGATCGGTTGATGAAAGTGCAAAAGAACAAAAAAATTCTCAATTGAGAAGTGGTTCAGTGCTTTATTTCTTGGATTGGTGCATATTCTTTACTTATCTGCTAATTTAAACTATCTCAAACTGCATGATCCAGATTGGATCATTATATTATTTTTCATTTATCTTAATGCTTTCAGAGTGGAAAAATTGGGGGAGTTAGCTTGCAAGGTCATTTTAATGGTAGGTCTCAGTTTGGAAAATTGGGGTTTGAAATCTTTCGAAGACATTTTGAGGCATCAAACATCATTTTTTGGGGTCAAAACTTCCTCGACATTAATTGGGAATCCCGTGACGCTATTCTACACATCAAGACCTTTCTAACAATGCAAAAAACATGTCAACCGGAGCTTGTATGCAAAAGTTATGTCTCCCACAAGTTGACCTACGATGTTGACCACCATGGTATGAGAGAATGCCACATCAGCCCCCATTACTCGTGAATATGTGACTAGGCATGTATAGACTTTCAAGAAGATTCTAGAAATTCCAAAACCTTATCACAATTAAGGGTTGAGGAAGTCAAAACCCTACCCCTAGATGACTATCAGGCTATGTTAAATATTGGGCCACTAGGAGGAGAGGGGGTTCCATTCTTTTGCATTGTATCTTGTTGCATAGCTAAGTATAATAATTGAGACTGGTATTTTGTGAGCATAACAGAGGAGCAGAGATTTTGTAGCAGCCATACAGGCCACGGTGTTAAAGGAAACTCCATAGAGAGTGCCTCTTTATTTGTACTCGCATTTGAAGAAACGAGAGCAGAGCGGTCTCACCTTCTAGCTGTGTTTTCTCCCGTATTAGGTTTCTCAAGTTATATCTTGTGTTTATTTGTGGATAGTGTACGTGCATTTATTTATGTTCTCTATTTTTCATATTTGAACTATTTCATACATTTTAAGCATTAAACCAGTAATCAAAGAGTCTGAGATCCAAAGGAAAATAACCTTCATAATAAGATTTTAGTATTTTATTAGATCTATTGTGACAAACTATTCAGTGGAATATCTACAGCAGTTTACCTATCATATTGGTATCAGATCAGGATTTCTTGGGGCATTTGTGGAAACTTGCAGGGATTCAAGAATCAGTTTAAGAAGAAAGTCGCAATACCCTAGTCATGGTCAACGAGTCTACTCATAACAACCCTCGAGATTCAGCAGACGAGAAATTTTTTACGCTGGAAGAGAAAGTTCTTAGGATATCTCGCAATATCTCCTTCCTCATGGCGACTCTAGCAAATAATCTCAGACTGTTTAGAGAAGTTGGTGGCTCAAACTCAGAGATCGGATCAGACGGGAAATCGGGAGATAAAGAATACCCAAAAATGGAGTCGTGAAAAGAACCAAAGAAGGAGCAACTGAGTTCCAACGCCATAAACCCTTCACAGTCCCTATTCAAGAAGGAAGCAAAAGTGGACATAAAGCCATACCAAGGTGAGATCAACGCATTAAAACTAAATCATTGGTTGCAACAACTAGAAGTTTATTTCAACGTTCACCATATAGATGAAGAACAAAAGATATCATTTGCCAGACTAAAGCTAGAGGGTCATGCTTTAACCTGGTGGGAAAGACATACGAAAACACTTAGGCTAGAGGGTGATCCGCTAGTAACTAGGTGGGAGGACTTCAAAACACTCATCAAGTCCCAATTCTACCCTATCGGGTATGTAGAGGACCAATGGATCTGATGGAACTACTTCACGCAAAAATAAGGGCAAACTGTATAGGAGTACACCACCGAGTTTAGAAAGATGGCCATCACGCTTGGTATCTCTCCCAAGAACCCAGGTGTACTCTTGGTATCTCTCCCAAGAACCCAAATGTACTCTTCAAGTATATGGAGGGTCTCCATAGCCATCTACGAAAGAAAGTGATGCTTTTCAAGCCAAGGACAGTGGTCGAGGCATGTGTAAAGGCATGGTATCTGGAAAGCATATGCCACAAGAAAGAGAAACCAAGCAATTCCAAGTAGAAAGAGCACTAGGAAGCTTCCAAGGAGGGGAAGAAGAAGTGGAAAGGGGGAAAGGATAAGAAGATGGAAACCAGTACACATCACTGTAAGGATCCCAGCAACCATTACAACCATTGCAGTATTGATGGTCACACTGAGAAAAAATGTTGCAAACTACATGCAGAATTGATCCCAAAGAACCGCAAGAAGGAAGCAAAGAAAAAGAATCTTTTGCCCATGGATTCAAGCAATCAAGTTGAAAGAAGCTCCGATGTGGATGAGAATATTGTCTGCACATCAGTGTAGAAGGAGGTGAATCTAGGTAGTCTTCATTACCAAGAAGAGAAGGAGATGACCATGCTCTTCCACATCAAGATTTAGGTCAAGAAGACCAAGATAGATGCTTTGTTCAACTTTGGCTCATGGGCTAATCTCATAGCAACGGATCTGGTCAACAAGCTTGGATTGGAGGTTCACAATCATCCTATCCCCTATCCAAGCAGGAAGAAGAAGAAGTGGAAAGGGGGAAAGGATAATAAGATGGAAACCAGTACACATCATTGTAAGGATCCCAACAACCATTACAACCATTGCAATATTGATGGTCACACTGAGAAAAAATGTTGGAAACTACATGCAGAATTGATCCCAAAGAACCGCAAGAAGGAAGAAAAGAAAAAGAATCTTCTAGCCACAGATTCAAGCAATCAAGTTGAAAGCAACTCCAATGTGGATGAGAATATTGTCTGCACATTAGTGTAGAAGGAGGTGAATCTAGGTAGCCTTCCTTACCAGGAAGAGAAGGAGATGACCAAGCTCTTTCACATCAAGATTCAGGTCAAGAAGACCAAGATAGATGCTTTGTTCAACTTTGGCTCATGGGCTAATCTCATAGCAGCGGATCTAGTCAACAAGCTTGGATTGGAGGTTCACAATCATCCTATCCCCTATCCAATGGGTTGGGTAAACAACGATGCGGAGATCAAGGTAACAAAACAGTGCAAGATTAAATTTGTTGTAGGTGTTGATTTCATTGATCAAGTGGAATTAGACATAGTACCCCTTGACGTATGTGGAGTAGTGTTTGAAAGCTCCTGCATGTATATGAGAGATGCAATCTTCATTCGAAGAGCCAACCAATATCAACAAATCAAGGATCGGATGTCTTACATCATCAACGCGCATAAAGGAAAGTCAAAGATCTCACTGGTAAGTTCCAACCAAGCCAAGAAATTGATTAGTTTTAGTAAGAAATATATTTTACTTTTCTTAAGAGAAAATCAAACCGAGGATGAGTCGATAAGAGAAAATGCTTCCTTGGAGAGGTGTACTAAAGAGCATAAACATCAGTTGGAAGAGTTGCTACAGGAATATAGAGGAGTGTTCTAAGAGCCTAAAGTGCTACCACCCAAGAGGGAAGTGGAGCACAAAATACAAGTACAGGAGACACTTAAGCAACATGACCTTTGGTAGATTAGGTTGAAAGGACAACTTCCAAGCAAAGAAAATTGATACTCCAAGGAGAAGGTACAAGAAAATTTTCCTCGTCTCATTTAGTAAATCTTTTGGGGACTATTATCGCACAATCTGTAGCTTGGGAAAATCCCAACCCAATCCACAGAAGTGTGGCAACTACGGGAGTGCCTACCCACTGTCACCTTAGATAGACACTCCCCTTGCTTTAGTGATGATAAAATCGCCACAAGGGTGGAATCTCGGTGACCCTCAGGGGATTGAGATGGAAAGTGAACTGATGATCAAAGAACACCCCTATAAGTCAATATTGGACAAGGAATAAGGCCTAAGAATGAGTCTTGTAGATGGAGAATGATTGTCAAGTGTTACGTAGCTGCAAAACAATGTTATCCCTGCCCGGAACAAGACAAATGATAGATATACAAGCGTTAAATCAATGGGAATCAAACAAGAATCCTTGTAGTAAAAAATTGAAGCAGTATGGAGATATATATATAAGCAATAGATGATAACAATAGCTGCAAATTTAACAATCAAAAATCGAGTAGAAGATGTTGGAAATAAAGCTAGTAATGACTAGTTGAACTTCCAATGGTTTGGATAAGAATTTGATGATATTTAAGGTTGTTTATTAAGTGTTATCAGCATGTTATTACGACAGACAAGTGGATGTAACAAACGATTTCTACAACAACAAGATCTAACCACAAAAATCAACAAGTAAACCACCCAATAGTTATCCCATAACAAGTAGAACAATAACAAAAGTTTACAAGTGGATTTCAGCAGTAGATCAGAGAGAAATGAGTGAGGAAAAGATGATTTTGCAGCAGCCCTAATGGTTGTAGAATTAATTTGTAACAACAAAAAGAATTACTAGGATAATCAAGACGCCCCTAGGTCACAAGAGAGCTTATAACATATAGAATTAATTTCAACTTAGACAATTGCAATATCTCAACATTTCACACATACCAATGCAATGATTTTATATCTCCAATGCGAATTAGACTAGTGCCAAATCAATTGGGTTGTGGAGTCTCTTGTGTAAGATCTAGGGTATGTTACTTCTCTAGGGGTGTAAGTCTTTTTACTCCCTAGAGCAAACAAAACCTAGCAAGGTAAATCTAGGAGGGTGTAAGCCTTTTTACTCCTCCTAGCAACCTTTGCAAAGTAGCTTATTCAAAAAAATAATGATAGATCTTAGTGGAGGGTGTATTCCTTTATACTCCTCCAAGGGCTTGGACAAATCTAGCGTGAAACAAGAAGAGAAGGAGACAATTAATGGAGAAACTCCTTAGCAATTCAAAGAAAAAACATGAAGAAACCCCCTTTTACCAAGAATATTCCACCACAATAGCAAGAAAAATGCATCCAAGAGATAGAGCCTAGCTTTCCACCACCAAAAGACAAGTACTAGCATCCACAAGAGAGGTTCAAGAGAGGGATAGAGAAATATGCCCAAGTAGGGTGAAACTTTCATCCATACAATATGTAATTCTCAAGTGAGTTATATCTAGAATGACAATGGGGTGACCTCTTTTTATAGGAGGTCACCTAAAACCCATTTGTCCACAATTCCAAATGTCAACAATAAATTAGAGAGGTCAACCTCCTCATTTTTCCTTTACAACTTTAAAATTCAAATTTACAAAAAGAAAATCCCCTTTTAGTGGTGACGTCATACCCTAAAGGGTGATGTTGGGCCGCTAGGAGACACGTTTTGGCCTAGGGTGAAAATTGTTGGGCCTCTAAAGGCCATATATCCTGCCAATAAGTGTGATATGCATGCCAAGTGTGTCTCTCTCAATCAATCCAGGCCACATCACCATCAAAACACCTTGGAGTCTGGACCATCAAACCCTAGTCTTCCAAGTGATAACTTCATGCCCCAAAAGAGAAGAGTATGGCCTGCAAAGGAAAACGTTGGGGTTGAGAAGGCTAACAAGTCACCTAATGGATAATAAAATGCCTCCAAAGGAAACATTCCTCATCCAAGTTGTCCCAAGGAGAGGGGGCGGATCATCCAACTTGTGGGATTCATGCCCTAAATGAAGGTCCAAGGAACTTTGTGCCTCCATGTTCAAACATTCACCTGTCAAGGACCTACAAAGAAAAACAAGTATGCCATCCCAGGGTCCAGAAGTCACAATATCATGCTAAGTAAGCCATATCTAATGAAAGAACCACCCGAACATGTGCATCAAATCCCCCCTTTTCAAAATAAACAAATGCTCAAAGACCTTATACAATTTGCCAAATTTAGATATGCGAGGGGTGTCATAATTCCCTATTGGGTGAACCAATTCTTCAAGTAGGGGGTGTTCCCAAGGAGAATCCTTTCTAGGTCATTTAGTGAATGTGAGGTGGATGAGGTTAGACTTATAGGTATAGGGCTTCATGAAATACAAGGGATCATATTGTCTCATTTATGGGCGCCTTTGTTGAGGGCTAGCCGCATCCTTTTCCTCTTTTTGTTTTTAAAGAGTATTTTTCCAAGCCCTTTATTAGCCATTTATTTTGCATGTGTCACCAAGTTGAAGACAATAAGGGACACTGAAAAGGAAATGCATAGCCCACATACTCTCTACCTTGGTTTGCATGCCTTTCAAAGTTGAAGACAATAAGGGACACTAAAAAGGAAATGCATAGCCCACAAACTCTCTACCTTGGAAAGTGTTATTAATTAATTAATTATTTATTTTATGAGTCCCTCATTTTCTGAGAAACATTTCATTTCTCTCAGGATCCCAAGGTGATCTTTTATTGCATTATGTTTTTGCTAAGGCACCTTCGAGCCTAGTGGCCCCTACTTCCCATGAAATGAGGTACATGCCCTTCTTGGGTAGATAAGCCTGAAAACCTAAAAGATGGGCAAACGAAGGGGATGAAGTGATGGAAGGAAGAAATTATGAGTGGGAATGGTACGATAATCCTTCAAGGAAACCCCCCGGTAGCAACCCTTTCCCTGAGGGTGGCCACTTACTAGGAAACCATGACACTCACCAAGGTGAAATAGGGAAAAAAACATAATTTTCAAGCAAATGTTTTCAAAATCAAGAAAGGATCCTTAGCAACATGTTCAAATGCTCCAAATATTAAAATGACACTTACCACGACACTGGACTTGTTACCTCATGAAGCAAGAACTGTTGTCCTATGTGGGCCAAGCTGGGTGTGGTGAATGCAGTTGACATCAATCGGATGGTGATATGTGGTATGAGAGGGGCCCCTGCTGTTGATTTTTTAATGAGCAAGGTTAAACATGAATTTCATTCCATTTTTAGCATTTAACCATAACCATTAATGTTGCAACAACCAAGATCACAAGAAGAAGAACCATGCACAAGAACACAAGAAGTATCCTGGGAAACCCTTCTCAACAAGGGGAGAAAACCCAACCAAATCCTTTGTTATATTCTTCAAGAGAAAGTCCTTCACCACCAAGAAAGCCTAGCACACAAGAGGGTGCTCAAACCCTAGAAGACTAGTGCCCAAGAGAGGTGCGCACTTTACCCAAGAAGGTGTACTTGCTGAAATTTCCAAACTCACTTAAAAGATATGATTTCTCAATGGGGAATTTACCTTTACTTATACTAACCTGAACCTGTGAACAGAAGTGTCTATTGGCACAACACGACCAACCTCACTAGCTTATAATATAATTAATATTAACCAGATTAATTATCTTTTACATTAATTACCAGTCACATTAAGGTGGGGCCGACCTGTTCCCTATAGATTACAATTAGGGTTACAGGCAGGTCTGACTCTTGACCAATATATAAAGGGATCTGATACACCCACTAGTGCTCATCCACTAGGGACACATCCATAGGGATGTCCATATCTCTAACTCACTACATTACACAGAAGAACCAGTTCCTCACACGTTCACCCGTGCTCATCCACAGGCACATCCACTCAACAGATCTTTCCCACTGCATCACACAAGAGAGTCATCTGGAGTTTCTCGTCAACTCTTTTGCTCAAAGGAGGCTAATACATCATCTTCATTTATGTTCTCATTTCGATGCACCCATCACTTTGGGATTTCACACATTCACCTTGTGTTCAGCAATAGGCACGTCCAACTCAGCAGATCGCCTTTCCCATAGGATAATCATCTGGAGTTCTTCTCAACTCTCTGAATGGATGAGATCATCTCTACGTTCCAACTTTGTCTCAAATAGGAACCATGTACCCTTTTTAGGGGCTTTCTCTGAGGTTTGTAAGATAGAGAAAGTCTCACATAGCTGCAATGATCCACATCTCACAGGTTTGTAAGCTAGAGAATGTCTCACATAGCTACAATCATCAACACTCCCTCTCAGCTAGGGATGCATTCTTCATCATGCAACGTCTCACACAGATGTACTCTGAATTTTGTCTTGGCTGGAGTCATCAATACTCCCTCTCAACTCGAGGGGCATTCTTCACCAAGTTAGTTTGGTGAAGATGTCTGTAATTTGCTCATGTGTAGGAAGGTACTGCATGTGTACGATTTTCCTCTGCATCATATCTCTGATATAAGAATATGTCATCTCATTGTGTTTCGATCCATCAGGAAACATTGGGTTCTCAAGGAGCTTTATAGACGGCTCTTGGTTATCATTATAGGATCCATCTCATGATCAAGTAAATCTGTCACAATCTTGTGAAGCCATACTATTTCGCACACTCAATGGTAAATACTCTACTTTTGTGGTATTCAAGGCCACAAATATTTTGTTTCCTGCTGCATCAAGAAACCATGGCAAACTTCATGGTAGAAACATCAACCGGATGTGCTCTTCAAGTCTATTGTACTTTCTGCTCAATCTGAATCGGCATATCCCGCAAAGTCAAGTTCACTCTGGAGGCATCTCTCAAGCCATATTCAACTCTGCATCATGTTTTGTTGTTGTCTAGTGATTTTGTCTCGGTTGACTCATGAAATGACTAAGCACATTTATTGCATGGCCTGAATCAAGTCTGGTGTTAACCAGATACATTAGTGATCCACACAGTTGTGGATCAATCTTGTCTGAATCATCATCAATCTTTGCCTTTTAAATTTATCACGGTGGATTTTGCATTATATCATACTTGAACTTCTTTCATATCTTCACTGTATATTTTCCTTAACTCAGGAAAATCTCATCGGTCCTCTGCCATACTTCTTGTCTCAAGAAGTAGTGCATCATACTCATATTCTTCATCTTGAATTCAGAAGTCAAGGATTACTTGTATCCAACAACAAGGATTTTTGAATAAGTCACCAAAAAAGCAGGCTCTTGTCATCAACACTGTAATGATATAGGTTTGGACCAGCAACACTCATGTTGAACTCCAAACTCATCACGAATTTATCTATCTGATATAGTTTCCAACTCATTGATGGTAGTACGGATGGAAGTGTATCGAGTTTACTGGATCAAGTGTCTCATCCTAGACAACTCCCTTTGTTTGTGAGAAACCTATGGCTATAGATCTCATTTTGTATTTCTAGACACTTCAATCACTGCATGTTTGATCTTATAGATCCACTTGGAAGTTACCACAGACTTCCCTTCTAGTCCCTGAATAATATCTTATGCATCATTCTTTAAGATATACTGGTATTCTTCTATTATGGCATCTTGCCATACCTGTTCTCCTGTTTGCTTCTCTAAGACAAGGAGGCTCAGCATCAATAAGGTGGCTCGTGACTGAAGGATAGCTTGAAAATCTCTTTTACTTTCTCGGGATGTGCCTTGAAAGGCTTGTATGTTTCTCTGCCACTTGCAGAGTGAGTCTTGGTAGGCCTTTTATGCCCTACTACAATATCTCTGAACATATCAACTGGAGCAATTGGATCAACTTGAATAATGTATGTATCCCTCTGAGTCGTTGAAGGGGGAGAAGGTATTATCTTACTGTCAATCTCCATCTGAGATTCTCTAGGTTTGTTGAATGGGTATCTCTTCTTTTAAGGACAACATCTTTGTTTGTTCTCGCATAATAATCAATTAAATATGGTTTGGACTCTCATACCAGGGATAATGGTCCAAGGCTTTGAGGGCTCCCATACTAGGGATTTATTCAAAAAAATGTAATCAATTATAAAATGTGAAATCAATTGATTTACCTGGTTTGTAGTCATGCTTTAGTTTTCAGAGGAAGTACTTCTCCTCTCTCTTCTCTTCATTCTTTTGAGGTGGGTCTGGATCAATGTCAGCGGTGGAAGCATATTGTCTTCCCTTCTTCCTGGTTGGAGAGTTTCTTGCATAGTGTCCATAATTGTCACATCTGAAGCACTAAATTTCTGAAACATCTCTTCTTTAATAACCTAGATTTGATGAAGACTTTTCACCTTTAAATGTTTGCCTGAAATTTCTTTTGAATTTTCCTCCTTTCTTTGTATGAAGTGCAAGAGCATGATTTTCTTTTGAGTAATCTTCCACTTCTCTATTTCTAAGTCTAAGTTCTTCTTGAGTACAATCTGTCCATAGACAATCAAAGGTTGGTAGAGCTTCTCTTCCACTGATACTCTGAAGGAAAGGATCCCACGATTTTGGAAGGTTATTGAAAGTGGTTAAGACAAGTTCTCTATCAGACATGATTTCTCCAATGGTCTCTAGTTGTTATTTAATCTCTGATAACTTCATAAAGAAGATGGCAACTGTGTCACCTTTCATCATTTTGGTACTTTGAAGTTGGCTCTTTAAGGTAAGAGCTCTGAGGGTGTTGTCACATTCAAACATTTCTTTTAAAGCTTCATACATATCATAGGTTTTCTTCAGGTTGGCAATACGTGGTAAGATATGATCTCTTATTGAGTAGATGATTAATTTTCTTGCTTTGACATCTTCTTCCTTTATTATCTTCTTCTCAATATCTGTAGTTGTGTCTGGTAGGGTTTTAGTTACCACATCCAAGAGGTCATCTTCTTCAAGGGTGACCTGAAGTCTTGATTTCCAGGAGCTGAAGTTGCTTGCTCCATCAAGCTTATCTTCTACTGAGGCTCTGTTCTTCATTTGATTGGTTTCTTCAAATTCTTGCCAACTGGATTTTGAAAACCTAATGATTAGGTTGAATTAGTAACCTTGGATTATGTTGGGCTTATTACTACCAACAATCAACTTGGTAGTGTCACAGATATGCTTGTTGATTAAAATGTTTCTTCATGAATCGAAAATTAATATTCTACTGGAAATTTCGACACCCTAGAAAACCTAGGGCCAAAAACTCAAAATTCTTGGAATTTGATTTTAAGAGCTTCTAGAGATGCGTTGGAGGAGGCCGTACTCTTCGATGCAGAAAATAGCCCCAGCGTCGTACGGAATTTTCTGGAAACCCTAGAAGGGTCATACGGTTCTGCAAAATGTAAGAGGAGACTTGGTGGATGCTTGTGTAATGGCCCATGGGTTCTTTCAAGACCCATGCTATGATACCGTGTTGATTTTCTAATGAGAAAGGTTAAGCATGAAGTTCATTCCATTTTTAGCATTTAACCAGAACCATTAATGTTGCAGCAACCAAGATCACAAAAAGAAGCACCATGCACAAGAACACAAAAAGTATCCTGGGAAACCCTTCTCAACAAGGGGAGAAAACCTAGCCAAATCCTTTGCTATACTCTTCAAGAGAAATTCCTTCACCACCAAGAAATACTAGCACACAAGAGGGTGCTCAAACCTTAGAAGACTAGCGCCCAAGAGAGGTGCGGACTTTCAAGATCAAACTCACTTGAAAGATATGATTCCTCAATGGGGAATTTACCTTTACTTATACTAACCTAAACCTGTGAACAAAAGTGTCTATTGGCACAACAGGGCCGACCTCACTAGTATATAATATAATTAATATTAACCAGATTAATTATCTTTTACATTAATTACCAGTCACATTAAGGTGGGGCCGACCTGTGCCCTTTAGATTGCAATTAGGGTTACAGGCAGGTCCGACTCTTGAACAATATAGCAAGGGATCTTATACACCCACTTGTGCTCATCCACTAGGGGCACATCCATAGGGATGTCCATATCTCTAGCTCACTACATTACATAGAAGAACCAGTTCCTCACACGTTCACATGTGCTCGTCCACAGGCACGTCCACTCAAAAGATCTTCTTTCCCACTACATCACACGGGAGAGTCATCTGGAGTTTCTCGTCGACTCTTCTACTCAAAGGAGGCTAATACATCATCTTTATTTATGTTCTCATGACGATGCACCCAGCACTTTGGGATTTCACACGTTCACCTTGTGCTCAGCCACAGGCACGTCCAACTCAGCAGATCGCTTTTCCCACAAGATCATCATCTGGAGTTCTTCTCAACTCTCTTAATGGAGGAGGTCATCTCCACATTCCATCTCTGTCTCATATAGGAACCATGTACCCTTTGTACCCTTCTTAGGGGATTTCTCTCAGGTTTGTATTCTGGAGAAAGTCTCACATAACTGCAATGATCCACATCTCACAGGTTTGTAAGCTGGAGAATGTCTCACATAGCTGCAATCATCAACACCTGCCTGCTCATCTGCCTCTCGGTGCTCCATGTCTGCAACATGAGAGCCTCGGGACATCATCTCCTTAGTTATCCCTAGGAATGGGGGATAACATATGGCTCCCACTTGGGGACATGTACTCATCGTAGAGTGCATGAGAACCTCGACATATCCTAATAAGACCTGTGTCTACACACATTGAAACAAACAAACTGTGGATATCGAGGGTGGCCTACTCACCCTTTGTCCATATGATCAAAAATCAAAATTTCAACTAATCTTTAAAAGAAAATTTTGCATTTTTTCAAAAAATTCTAAACCAACATGTAATATGATGAAAACAAATGATCATAACAAGTACACAATAATGCAAGTAAAGAAAAATGAAAAAGAGATATGACATGCAAATAAGTAAATGAAACTAAATTATCATGAGCAAGCAAATGCAAATGCAAGGGAAAGCAAATGACCTACCTACTTACCTGGGGCCTTGTGTTAATCAGGTCTTGTGGATGTTAGGTGAAATTGTACAACAAGTGTAACCAACTGATCATCTCGTCAAGGTATCTCCCCCTGTGCTTAATTATGTGATACAACAAAGATAAGTGAAGCAAATAATAATCATGATCATAAATAAACATATAATCATGAAATGAAATGAAACACATAGAGATGGGTGGGAGGGAGGAAATCCTGCAAGAAATAATAGCCACAAGCCTGATCGATCCATCTCTGAATAGTACTACCGCATATAGATGACACTTCATCTTCATCCTCTTTCGGAATACCGTTGCTTGTCGAAGACTGATATGAGATGAGAGATCGAAATAAAACTCCATGGCTTCCGCAAAAAGAATGTAGAAGGTAGGGGACAGCCTCATATCTGGAGAAAGAAATCCTCCTGCTAATGAAAAATTGTTGCCTTCTAGACTGCATATCCTTGTGAAAATCTCCAAGATAAAAATATTGCCCCTGGGTAGCTTGAGTTTCTAATTTCTCTGGGACAGCCACAACCTTATATCCATCAAGGTTGGGGCACAAAGAAGGTTGAAAATGTTTTCCATTCGTCAAATCTGAGCACTCAAAAGAATACACATCACGCCTCCCAAGGTATGGCTGGAATAATCATCAGTATGTGGCAACAAGTCATCCTCTGGTGGATGAAAAATTTCCATTATCATATCAACATCAGGCTTCCAAATAAACGGATCGCCCACTTGTGAAAAGTAACCCTCCAAAGGAAAAATTTGTGTATTCTTAATCCGAAAGGTGCCCTCAACATCATAGATGGGATCTCCATCAAAAATGAAACAACCCAGATCCCATCTACATCTCCCAATATGTATGAAGAAATATGCTCACCAACGACATCCAAGGGTTCCTCAACAAATCCATCTGTATAATTACAACAAACCAATCCTTTCTCTTCACGTGTAGGGCGAGTAGAGACCTGAGTGACTTCAATTGGGTTTTCAACACAATATTCTTCATGGGAATATTCTCCATCAACGGATTCTTCATCATTGAGGCCATACTTTCCTACGATCATGTCACATAGGGAATTTACTCTATTATAGGTCTCAATAAGATCTTGTGCTAGCAAATCAATAGGACTTTCTTCAACGATTTCTTCAAGCACCTAGCATCCTTGTTTACCAAAGGTATCATCGTCAACATGTTGATCAACCATATCAAATAAGTTCTCTATGAGAGGGCTAGTCATTTCCTTATCTTCACATGCAGGAGGAAAGTAAGGCTAGATAATTTCATCTTCATCGAGCGGGAGAAAGGATATCAATGTCTCATCCTGCTTATCGAGAAGTTGCACTTTATCAGGATCTTCTTCTTCTTGGAAATTTTCCTCATGGACGTGCTCTCTAAGAAAAAGTTCATCACCACAGTCTTGCTCTTCAATGAGTTTCGAAACTTCTTTAGGAATCTAGAATGATCGATCTTGGGTCAAAAAACTTTCCTATAGTCATATTTATTTGTCACAATGTCACATACTGACTTCACCCCATAATAAGCAATGGAAAGTTCCCATGGTCCATCTCGGGTAGGTTCCCCTTTCATAATTTTGAATGATAGTGTTGTACTCTTCTTTTCTTTGCATGTGGAACTCAACCAAGAAGTATTTATGGAAGTATTCGATTAATTGTTCACAAAACTCATTGTCTTCTTCTATGCTCTCCTTAAGAAGTGTGAAACCTTCTTCATCACTACCCTCAACCCTTTGTTCCTCAATTGTTTTCTCAATAGACTTTGGAAGAAGTGTTTCCTTCAAACCTTTGATAGGGTCCAAGGGAAGACTTTTCCATAGAAAGGCATCTTCGAGGTCTTGTTAACCCCTAGATTTTCACCCTTGAAAATCTTGAGGGTTAAGAACCAACATGCACTATTTTGGCTGACATTCTAAGATTCTACCACAATTTAGCACTTGGGGTTAGCATAGGTTGGTTCCCATCATAGACAGGTATATGATTGGTACATGGTCGTTTGGTTCAGAGTTAGAATTGGCTTGGTTTCCCATGCATTTTGAGAGAGATGTCTACATACAACAGTCGTTGTTAGTTTTTAGGAGACACGGTTTGAGTGGGTCACTTGACAGTTTGGAGCAGTTCTAAGCATAGAGGGAGAGTCCTTCAATGATTCTAGGTCCAATAGTACTTTTTCGGGCGACATGCAGAAACTTTCTATTTTTAGCAGTTTGGGCTCCATGCCCTAGATTCATATTCCGAGCACATATTGTGGATCCTTGCGACATTCTGAGTATGTTGGATCTTTTTCAAGATGATTTGACACAGTTTACTATTTTTAGCACGTTGAGCACCAGGTATCGCATGTCAATTCTAATTGCAGATTTAGAGCCCTTATGGAAAAACGAGTTCAATGAGTATAAAGTCAAAGGAATTCAGATAACTTTCTATTTTTAGACACTGACATATGGTGGTGTTCTCCTAGTCTTCTTGGATGATGTGGACGGTTTCTTAAAATTTAGGAGTTGGATTCTATTTTTAGAAATTTCTACGGTCATCATCCATGCAGTGCCAAGTGGCACCCTCATAGGTCGACATGTGGGAGATCTATAGAGTGATGTGCCATCCACCTAGTATAAGGCGCATTTTCCCGAGACTTGAGCATATAATAAATAAATTAATTGAGATAAGAGAGTGGCATAACTAGGCCTAAATTTAGCCGTATATTCCTCTGTATAATCACGTCTCCACTTGCCATGCATCAACTCCATAAAATTCGCCTTCAGTTGAGTTTAAACCGCAATTTCCTAAAAAAAAAGGAATCCCTAAAAAATAGGACGAAACTCCCCAACCAAGGCTTAATTTTCTCACCAACTTTTCCTCACACGACATATCTTCACTTTCCATGCATTAATTTCCTCAAAATCCTCTTAATTTGCTTTTAAACGCAAATTTCCTAAAATTTAGGAAAATCCCTAAAAAATAGGATGAATTTCCCCTTGGCTAAAACTCACTCATTACTTGGCCAAATTTAGCATTTAAACATGTGTTTAATTCCTAATTTGTTCCCCCATGTGTTAACTCTCCTATTCTTCACATGAGTTAACTCTCTTTACATGCCTTCGTGCGCATTAAATCCTAAATATCTCACTCACACTTATTCCCTCATGCGCATTAACTCTTATTTTATTCACACTCCTCTCCTATATATTCGATGGTTTTCATTGGTTATTGGTGGGTTCATTGCAGCAACAACATAATGCCTTTCTCATTCTCCTCTCTCTTCTTCTCTAGTCCAGTGGCTCTCCTCTAAGAAAAGCAGTCATTGTACCAGTTGTAGGCTTGCCAAGTGTGGCACAATCAACTCTCTTGTATGTTTGATCAATAAAGTGTGTGTTTGTCTTCAAACCTCTTTTCTTGGCGGTACTATGGTAAATTTGTGATCTGATTTGTCATTTTCTGAACTGTTCATTGTGGTTATTTCTGATCTTTTGAATAGTCTTCTTCTTTATTTCCAGTCTATTATCATTGTGCTAACCCTGCAAGTTCCCTACAAGCGAAAATAATCACTTTTCCTCATTGATTTGGGTCGTTTTTACACATTGTCTAAGACAAACAGCTTGCTGATTTTTGGTCTTTTAACGCAGAAATCAGACTTTAGCTCAACAGCAAGGTGCTTCAGTGTGCCTATGGACTCCCCCTGGAGGCTAGCAAGCACTAGCCCAAACAGAGAGGGATTTGGTCAGTGACAATTTGGGGGCCTTACTCCTTTAATTAGCCTAGTTTTTCTCGTTGTACTAACACATATATCAGCTCAGATTGGAGGATAAAAATTTGTGCTAACAAATTGGTCTTGTTGCCAAGGAACACCAGCCTTGGTAACAACGACATTGGTGAGTTTTTTCTTTAATTATTTTATATTTTCTAACTCACATGGCGAATCCACAGGATACATGGACGACTCCACAGAGGACTTACACAAGAAAATCTTTCGGTTTTGATTCCCTCACAAAGTCTAGTTCCGAGCTTGAAGAAACCCTAACACCTTTTTCGAAACAAGACTATTCCTTCACCAAGAACTTGTCTCGAAGTTGGTAAGCATATACGTTTTTAGTTAAATTATTTTCAAAGATCACTATGGTGAGTGTATCTTCGACCTTTTTATATTTCCTTTTATTTCCATCTCAAGCTAGTAGTTGGGTAGCAGTTGTGCTTTACTATATCTAAGATTAACAATATGGATGCAGCTGTTAGGCCACTAGTAAGGTGGAGATTTTATGCTTTTGACCCACTAAGTTTTGTTGCATTCCCAGATTATCCTCATGGCTTACCTGCATATGAGTGGCTTAAACGTATACCTTTGTTTGGAGAGCAATTGAGAGAATCAGTTGAGGAGCACTTGGATAAATTTTTACAAGTGGTGAGCGATTTTGAGGTGGAACATGAGGATGTAGTGATGAGGATGTTTGCGTCGACCCTTTAGGGGGAGGCATGAGCAGGGTACAAATCTCTTCCTGATGCCTCAATTGATGGATGGGATTCATTCCAAGGGAAATTCATTGAGAGATGGTCAGATAAACATGATAATATTGCAGCCTATGAGTTTTCCTCGATCCATGTTCTATCAATGGTTGAGAAGGAAATCTTTATGACTTCCCAAGAGTTGCAAGGAATGTTAACTATTCTAGAAAACTATGATGGAAATAATGCATCTTCCTATGTTACAGTTTCCCAGAGACTACGAAGACTTTTTGATATGATAGAGGAATGCTACAATAGAGACATACCAACTCCTCTCCTTTCAATAGTCCAAGCCTTGTAGGAAAAATTGGCAGCTATAAAAGAGAACCTGTCATGTTGTCAAATTTCAAGAGAAGAACAAGTGGACAATGATTCAGGCTTAGATTATCCAAAACCAATAGCTGCACCATTTGAGTCACAGACAGAGTTCAAAGAAGATGAAGGTGAAGATTTGAATACTCAAGAGTGTTCATTGGTTCCTCCCATTAGTGAAGATGAAAAATTTCAAGCAGATGAAAAGTTTCAAGAGGAGGAACCACAGGTAAACCAAGTAGAGGTCAGTGAACAAAGGATTTCATTCATGCCCATCCTAGTAGAGGCTTCATCCTTTCCTATCAAAACAATGGTTCAGGAACCACTTGATCAGATACCATTATAGCAGGAGGAGCCACTTTTGGTTCAACCAGAGGATGATGTCCCTTACACGCTACCTATAGTCTAGCAACCAGATCTTGTTTTTCAGGGTCTTGAGATTCATCAGAGCTTGGATATCAGAGTTCATTATGACCTACTCAAGATCAGGATGATGGAGGTATTTCAACAGATAGATTCTAAGAGTTTTTGCTCTCATACATTCACTCTTCTTACTGTTGAAATACCATGTTCTAAATCCCAACCAACAGCCTCCAATCAGCTAGCAACCTTCAACTATGCCTTCACTAACAAATGCATCAAGGTAGCTTTAGGTTATATTATATTTCATGGTTGGTCGCCCTAGAAGGTTGACTTTGTTCACCTCTCTCGTCAGAATGATCATTTGGTTGCATGGCTACATTGGTCCTTTGAGTATGATGATTTAATCATGGATGGCAACTTTGAGGTAAAAAATTTGGGTCTAGGGTAGTTGTCTTTCCTTTCCGCATTGTCATTTCAATATTTCCTTCTTCAATGCTATTTTTTTACAGTTTTAGGACAACAATCTACATTTTACTTGTAGTGTCTTTTCCCTTTGGTTCTCTACTTCAATGTTTGCATAAGTATCGTTGATTTTTTTCCTACTTATATCAACATGTGGTCGTGTCTTGTGTGTTTTTACTTTCATGAATAAATGACTATCCACTAGTGTTTTTCGTGGGTCAAAATTTGAATGTCTATCTTACGCATGCCAAGCCTTTTTGTCTATCATTAGAGTGAGCCTAGATGGGGGTTCCATTTGTCATCATTCCCGAATAGTTGAGCCTTTAGGATGGGTAGTTTGAAGATACATAGGAGAGTCTTGAGTCATCTTATGTTTATTCTCCTCATCTCTTGTCATTGAGCCTTCTGCTTTAAGTCAGTCACCCCCCCATCCAACATAGGGATATGGTACCTAGTTCTTTCATCTTGATCTTCTTGAGTTATCACTTAGCGCTAAAGGAAGAGAGACATCATTGATCTTCTTATCGACAAGTCATCTTGTATCGACTTCGACAGGTTATCTACGGATGACCCAAAAGTAGAGCGCCTTGGTAGTCATTAGCTTCATTGGCGGTTATCTCGCATTTGACAAGGCTGAGTATCATTGGGCCTTGATTAGATGATCCTTGTCACTGTTCGAATTCAGAACGTCTTTCACAGTGACAGGTTGTGCTTGTACCTTAGGACCCACTATCATTATTGGAGGTGTTCCTTCTCATTTGACAGGTGTTAACCTTATTGACATCTGACTAATTGACTCTCTCCCTTATGTCGACATCAACACATTTACCACAGGAAGGAGTGTACAATGGGTGGTAGAAGGAAGCGAATTTGGATGAGACCCCTTGTGTTTCAGTGGGAGGTTTATATTGATTTGACTCCATGGCTCAATGGATCGGCTTTGGTATTACAGGTCAGCTTACAGGATATTCTTGATCAGCTTATAGGGCCTCTTCTCCTTCCACACAGTTACAGGGGTATTCTTGGTACATATTTCTTCAGTTTTCACAAAGCATCATTGGTACATCTTAAAGAGTTCTCACAGAGCATCATTTTAGTTTTATGGACACAAAGATTCTTATGGTTCTCAACATACCATTGGGGGATCCCGTCCCCCTGAGTCGCCATTCTTAGCCCCTAGATTTTCACCCTTGAAAATCTTGAGGGTTAAGATCCATCATGCACTATTTTGGTTGGCATTCTAAGATTGTCCTAGGTTTTAGCACTTGTGGTTAGCATAGGTTGGTTCCCATCAGAAGCAGGTATATGATCGGTACATTGTCGTTTGGTTCGGAGTTAGAGTTGGCTTTGTTTCCCATGAATTTTGAGAGAGATGTCTACACATAGAAGGCGTTGCTACTTTTTAGGAGACACGGTTTGAGTGGGTTGCTTGACAGTTTGGAGCAATTCTAAGCATAGAGGGAGAGTCCTTGCATGATTCTAGGCCCGATAGTACTTTTTCGGGCGACATGTAGGAAATTTATATTTTTAGCAGTTTGGACTCCAAGCCCCATATTCGGATTACGAGCACATATTGTGGATCCTTACGAAATTCCGAGTCTTTTGTATCTTTTCAAAGATGATTTGGCACAATTTACTATTTTTAGCAGGTTGAGCACCAAGGCTCGCATGTCAATTATGATTGCAGATTCGGATCCCTTACAGAAAAACGAGCTCGATGAGTATAAATTCAAAGGCATTCAAACAACGTTCTATTTTTAGAAGTGTTTATTTTTTGATAGTGACATGTGGTGGTGTTCTCCTAGTCTTCCTGGATGATGTGGACAGTTTCCTAAAATTTAGGAGTTGGATTCTATTTTTAGAAAGTTCTATATTTAGCAGGTACGGTCATCATCCATGAAGTGCCAAGTGGCACCCTCACATGTCGACATGTGGCATATCTATAGAGTGATGTGCCATCCACCTAGCATAGGGCGCATTTTCCGAAGACTTGAACATATAATAAATAAATTAATTGAGATAAGGGAGTCGCATAACTAGGCCTAAATTTAGCCTTATATTCCTCCGTATAATCACCTCTCCACTTGTCATGCATCAACTCTATAAAATTCGTCTTCAGTTAAGTTTAAACCACAATTTCCTAAAATATAGGGAATCCCAAAAAAATAAGGCAAAATTCCCCAATCAAGGATTAATTTTCTCACTAACGTTTCCTCACTCGACATATCTTCACTTTCCATGCATCAATTTCCTCAAATTCCTCTTAATTTGCTTTTAAATGCAAATTTTCTAAAATTTAGTAAAATCCCTAAAAAATAGGACGAATTTCCCCTTAGCTAAAACTCACTCATTACTTGGCCAAATTTAGCATTTAAACATGCATTTAATTCCTAATTTATTCCCCCATGCTTTAACTCTCCTATTCTTCACATGAGTTAACTCTCTTTCAATTCTCTCATGCGCATTAAATCCTAAATTTCCCATTCACACTTATTCCCTCATGCGCATTAAATCATATTTTATTCACACTCCTCTACTATATATTTCATGGTTTTCATTGGTTATTGGCGGGTTCATTGCAGCGACAACATAGTGTCTTTCTCATTCTCCTCTCTCTTCTTCTCTAGTCCAATGGCTCTTCTCTGAGCAAAGCAGTCATTGTATCGGTTGTAGGCTTGCCAAGTGTGGCACAATCAACTCTATTGTAATCTTGATCAATAAAGAAGTGTGTGTTTGTATTTAAACCTCTTTTATTGGCAGTGCTATGGTAAATTTGTGATCTGATTTGTCATTTTATGAACTATTCATTGTGGTTATTTCTGATCTTTTGAATAGTTTTTTTGTTTATTTCCAGTCTATTATCATTTTGCTAACCCTGCAAGTTCTCTCCAAGCGAAAATAATCACTTTTCCTCATCAGTTTGGGCCTCTTTTACATGTTGTCCAAGACAAAGAACTTGCTGATTTTTGGTTTTTTAACGCAAAAATCAGACTTTAGATCAGCAACAAGGCACTTCAGTGTGCCTAGGGACTCCCCCCTGAGGCTAGCAAGCACTAGCCCAAATGGAGAGGGGTTTGGTCAATGACAATTCGAGGGCCTTACTCCTTTAACTAGCCTAGTTTTTACTGTTGTCTTAACACATATATCAGCTCAGATTGGAGGTAAAAATTTGTGTTAACAGGGCTCGAATAGTATCCTCAAATTTCTAAGTTCCAGGGCCCCAATGCTTAAGGAATTCTCGGACAAGGATCGTAGAAGAAGATATACTTTTAGGTTTACAAGAATGTCTGATTCAGTCTCTTTACTTCTCTTCAAGCGATAACAAAAATAACCATACTATCATATCTTCATGGTCTACACCCAGGTACAACATAAATTCAATAAAATTGACAATATGTGCAACGGCCGAAGACGGATCACCATCAAACTTCATGCAATCCTCCCACCATCCTGGTGGACATTTATTTAGATACCAACAAAAAAACTCATCATCCAAAGCTTTGTATTCCTAATGAAAGCACCATAGAGCCATGCTTCCATTATCTAGGGTGTCGCTTCAATGGAGTCGCCGGATGAACTTAGTGTTCATCAAAAGTGGAAAGGGAACTTCCCTCAACTGTAGTCTCCAGGAAAGCTATGGATAAAAGATTTGGGATCAAAGCTTGCCAAAGTGTCGTTAGGGATGAAAAGAGGATTTAAAATCCTTCCCAACAACGTCACCAAAATTTTATTGCACAATATGTAGCTTGGGCAAAGCCCAACCCAATCTACGGAAGTGTGACAACTACGGGAGTACCTACCGATTGTCACCTTAGATAGAGACTCCCCTTTCTTTAGGGATGATGAAATCACCACAAGGGGGGAATCCTAGTGATCCTAGGAGGATTGAGATGCAAAGTGAACTGATGATCAATGAACACCCCTATAGGTGAAGATTGGAGAAGGAATAAGGCTTGAGAATGAGTCTTGTAGATGCATAATGATTTCCGAATGTTACATACCTACAAAACAATGTTAGCCCTGCCCGGAACAAGGAAAATGATAGATATACAATCCTTAAATTAATGGGAATCAAGAAAGAAGCCTTGTTGTCCCAAATTGCAGCAGTATGGAAATATATATATCTGCAACAGATGATAACAAAAGCTACAAATCTAACCATCAAAAATCAAGTACAACGGGCTGGAAATAAAGCTAGTAATGACTAGATGAACTTCCAATGATTTAACCAAGACTTTAGTGATATTTAGGGTTGTTTATTAAGTGTTTTCAGCATGTTATTATGACAGCCAAGTGGCTGTAGAAAACAATTGCTACAGAAGAAAGATCTAACCACAAAAATCAACAAGTAAACCACCTAACAATTAGCCAATAACAAGTAGAACAATAACCAAGGTTTACAAGTGGATTTCAGCGGTAGATTAGAGAACAATGAGTGAGGAAAAGATGATTTTTCAGTAGCCCTAATGGTTGTAACATTAATTTGTAACAACAAAGAGAATTACTAGGCTAATCAAGATGACCCTAGGGCACAAGAGAGTTTATAACATATAGAATCAATTCCAACTTAGACAGTTGCAATATCTCAACATTTCATGAATACCAATGCAATGATTTTATATCTCCAATGCAAACTAGACTAGTACCAAATCAATTGGGCTATAGAGTCTCTTGTGCAAGAGCTAGGATTTGTTACTTCTCAAGGGGTGTAAGCCTTTTTACTACCTAGAGCAAACAAAACCTAGCAAGGTAAATCTAGGAGGGTGTAAGCCTTTTGACTCCTCCTAGCAACCTTTACAAAGTAGCCTATTGAAAAATATAATGATAGATCTTAGTGGAGGGTGTATGCCTTTATACTCCTCCAAGGGTTTAGACAAATCTATCTTGGAACAAGAAGAAAAGGACACAATTAATGAAGAAATTTCTTACCAATTCCAAGAAAAAACATGAAGAAACCCTCTTTTACCAAAAATATTCCACCACAATAGCAAGAACAAGACATCTAAGAGATAATGCCTAGCTTTCCACCACCCAAAGAAAAGTACTCGGATCCACAAGAGAGGTTCAAGAGAGAGATAGAAAAAAAATCCAAAGTAGGGAAAAACTTTCATCCATACAATATGTAATTCTCAAGTGAGTTATATCCAAAATGACAATGCGGTGACCTCTTTTTATAGGAGGTCACCTAAAACCCACTTGTCCATAATTCCAAATGTCAACAACAAATTAGGGAGGTCGACCTCCTCCTTTTTCCTTTACAACTTTCAAATTCAAATTTACAAAAAGAAAATCCCCTTTTAGGGGTGAAGTCATGCCCTAAAGGGTGATGTCGGGCCACTAGGAGAGACGTTTTGGCCTAGGGTGAAAATCGTTGAGGGTCCAAAGGCCATATATCCTTCCAATAATTGTCAGATGCATGCCAAATGTCTCTCTCTCCATCAATCCAAGCCACATCACCATCAAAATAGCTTGCACCATCAAACCCTAGCCTTCCATGTGATGTCCTCATGCCCCAAAAGAGAAGAGAATGGCCTACAAAGGCAAACGTTGGGGTTGGGAAGGCTAATGAGTCACCTCAAATGGAAAATCAAATGCCTCCAATGGCAACATCCCTCATCCAAGTTGTTCCAAGGAGAGGCGACGCATCATCCAATAGGGACCTTGTGCCTCCATGTTCAAACTTTCACCTGTCAAGGACCTGCAAAGACAAACAAGTACACCCTCCAAGGGTCCACAAGTCACAATATCATGCTAAGTAATCCATATCTAATAAAAGAACCACCTGAACATGTGCATCAAATCCCCCCTTTTCAAAATAAACAAATCCTCAAAGACCTTATACATTTTTTCAAATTTGGATATGGGAGGGGTGTCATAATGCCCTATTGGGTGAACTAATTCATCATGTAGCGGATGTTCCCAAGGAGAATGCTTTCTAGGTCATGTAGTGAATGTGAGGTGGATGGATTTAGAATTCAAGGTATGGGGCTTCATGATATACAAGGGCTCGTATTGTCTCATTTATGGGCACCTTTGTTGAGGGATAGCCACATCCTTTTCCTCTTTTTATTTTTAAAGCATATTTTTCCAAGACCTTTATTGGCCATTTATTTTGCATGTGTCACCAAGTTGAAGACAATAAGGGGCACTAAAAAAGAAATGTGTAACCCACATACGCTCTGCCTTGGTTCACATGCCTTTCCAAGTTGAAGACAATAAGGGGCACTAAAAAGGAAATGCATAGCCCACAAACGCTCTACCTTGGAAAGTGTTATTAATTGATTAGTTATTTATTTTATGGGTCCCTCATTTTTTGAGAAGCATTTCATTCATCTCAGGATCCGAGAGAGAGATTTTATTGCACGATGTTTTTGTTAGGGCACCTCCGAGCCTAGTGGCACCTTCTTCCCATGAAATGAGGTACATGCCCTTCTTCGGTCAATAAGCCCTAAAACATAAAAGATGGGGAAACGAAGGGGAAGAATTGATAGAAGGTGGCAAGTATGAGTGAGAATGGTACGATGACCCTTCAAGGAGACCCCTCGGTAGCAACCCTTTCCCTAAGGGTAGTCACTTACTAGGAAACCATGATGCTCACCAAGGTGAAATAGGGAAAAAAGCATAATTTCCAAGCAAATGTTTTCAAAATCAAGAAAGGATCCTTAGCAACATGTTCAAATGCTCCAAATATTAAAATGACACTTACCATGACACCGGACTTGTTACCTCATGTAGCAAGACTTGTTGTCCTCTATGGGCCAAGCTGGGTGTGGTGAATGCAGCTACCATCGATCGGATGGTGATGTGTGGTATGATAGGGGCCCCTACCTAATCATCTGCCTCTTCGTACTCCATGTCTGCAACCTGAGGGCCTCGAAACATCATCTCCTTAGTTATCCCTAGGAATGGGGGATATCAGGGACCAAAAGTCTCTCTAAATGTGGAGGTATGATCCAAATTGGATCATTATATTATTTTTCATCTATCTCAATGCTTTCAAAGTGGAAAAAATTGGAGGAATCAGCTTGCAGGGTCATTTTAAGGCCAGGTCCCAATTTGGAAAACTGGGGTTTGAAACCTTCCAAAGACATTTTGAGGCATCAAATATATTTTTTGGGGGTCAAAACTTTCCCTGTAGCAATTGGGACCCCGTGATGCTATTCTACACATCGAGACCTTTCCAACGGTGCAATAATCACGTCAATCAGTGCTTGTACGCAAAAGTTATGCCTCTTGCAAGTTGACCTACGATGTTGACCACCATGGTACCACGTCAGCCCCCATTACTTATGCATATGGGGCTAGGCACATATGGACTTTCAAGAAGATTCTAGAAGGTCCAAAACCTTATCACAATTGAGGGTTAAGGAAGTCAAAACCCTACCCCTAGATGACTATTGGGCTATGTTAAATACTGGGCCACTAGGAGGAGAGGGGGTTCCATTCTCTTTCTTTGTCTCTTGTTCCATAATTGAGCATAACAATTGAGAGTGGTATTTTGTAGCGGCCCTATAGACCACAGTGCCAAAGGAAACTCCACAGAGTTTGTCTCTTTCTTTGCACTTGCATTTGAAGAAAAGAGGGCAGAGCAACCTCACCTTGTAGTTGGGTTTTTCCCCGTATTGGGTTTCCCAAGTTATATTTTGTGTTTTTTTGTGGATAGGGTTTGTGTATTTATTTATGTTCTGTATTTTTCGCATATGAACTATTTCATACATTTTAAGTATAAAACCAGTAATCAAAGAGTTCTAAAAGAAATTAACCTTCATAGCAAAGATTTCAGTATTTTATTAGATATGTTTTGATGAACTCTCTAGTGGAATATCAACAACAATTTACAGGTCATTGCAGTGTAAAATCCTCTTACCATTTATCATCCCAAAGACTATAGCTTTATTGTTTATAAAATATGTGAGATGCAGTAAATGAAACTACGTTTGTATAGCTAGAGCACTTTTATGTTCACTCCATTCAGGGAGGTCAATCAATTTGCACAAAACAAACATTTCAATAGAATATAACTCAAGGTAATTTAAAATAAGCTTGTCTGTCCATATCTATTCTCATTGGAGTAAAGTTTCAGAACAAATAATCCATTTTCATGCAGCTTGAAATACTCATGCCCTTCCTCTTCTCTTAGTGGAAAAAACGACGAAGATGATAAAGTAGCAAAGGTTGAGGATGTGGGCTGAAACAGCCGAAGCCCATCAGATGGCGTTTTAGCCTCCTTGAATCTCTCTGTAGTCGGCCATTACTATAGCCTTCTTCGTTGCATGTATCTCTAATTAAGATTGATTGATAGAAATATATATCCTCTCAGCTGCTTGGTAGGAAAGTAGGATGAAGTCTTTTAGCCTCCTTGAATCTCTCTGTAGTCGGCCATTACTATAGCCTTCTCCGTTGCATGTATCTCTACTTAAGATTGATTGATAGAAATATATATCCTCTCAGCTGCTTGGTAGGAAAGTAGGATGAAGTCTTTAATTGTTTACAAGTGGGACAAGGAGATGAAAAGAAGCGGATCGGGAGGAGTTGCAGCATTTAACATTTAGAGAATTTGAAGGTACTAGAGAATTCCTGGAGAATGGCACAACTGATCCAGAATAGCCATATTGTTATCTAATATAATTGGGCAAAATCAATATAGGTAGCCTTATGGTGATGGGTCGTGCCCAAAACTCTGAAGGCCATGTTAGTGTGTACATGCATGGAAGACACAGGAGTAGGAGCACTAGTTTAATTGGTCGACCAAACAGCTGGCAAAAGAATTAAATGACAATTTAATGCACGGTGATGTTACCGACGATTACGCCACTGGTTGTCGACAACCTCATTGCCTCATTGCGATACCTACTGCCTTCAGTAGGTACAATAACTGAAAGGAAAAGGAATTAGTGAAACCGATAAAACTCTACTGGTATAAAAATAACCTAAAGGAAAAGGAATTAGTGAAACTTATTACAAGATGATGAGCTAGGGTTTTGAAGGGGAGACTGTTTAGGTAGCCAGGTAAATTGTGGTGTTTTGGATTTTTGATAATTATTAATAAAAGTTACTCATATAATTGTTGGTGAAATCACAATTTTTTGTTATTTAAATTATATTTTAAAAGACATTAATGAATTCAGCAATCCGAAAAACTTATAAAATACTCAAATTTTAGATACTTAATTACTCAAATCTACCATTATACTTAATTACTCAAATCTACCATTCCTGACTAAATTTTGAATAAAATTGGTCAAAAATACCCTCCAAACTACGTCCAATAAAAAGATTTGTGTTTAGTCACGGAACTTTGTCCGGATATAGCAGCAGAGAGCTGCTATCCAGACAAGACTTATCTACTGAATTGAACAAATGCTGAATTAAGCCAAATTGGGGATCCACGGACTGTTGTGTAAATCTGCTCGTCCCGGTCTGTTGAGGTAATTTTCTCCGTTACCCCTTCTACTTATGGCTTCACCTATTGCATCTTTTACCCTGAATGTCACACACTTTCCCACAAGAATCGATGGAAGCCATTCAAGTTCTATTAGTGACAGCAAATCTTGATACCGTCAAATGCAAGCGATGGTCTGCGGATAGAGTGTATAGTTGCGTGTATTCTTTATTTGCGCATATGACAGATGTACATTGTCTAATACAACATCTTTTCTAAAAATAAGTAAACAATTGCATTTTCCGGACCCAAATATTGTCAAATAAATTTCAAAACACGCACTACCTTGTTAAATCTTTTTACCAATAAATTACTCTTGAAAATATATTTTATGCTTCAATGGAGCGAACTATATAACCTCATAAGATGGAAGAAAGTCCAGGCTTTTGTAAAATACCGTGGAGTACTTTTTACTCCGGAGCTTCAGTAGGTTTTCATCCATTTTAAAAAAGATTTGCAGCTTCCAAAAATCACTACTAAAATATTTAACGTATAGAACATCAACCAAAGATTCATATCCATTTATATCAGTGCATTGATAATATTCTGATCTGTGCTCAGGAGAGCAATGAAAACGGTAAGAGGAGAGATCTCTGGTGTTTTGAAATCCATTTTTCTGTAAAAACATATATTAGATCATTTTTAAAATTAGAAAGCAGAAAAGCTGCTTTAGACAAGTGACTTTTTTTCTTATCTATTTTCAATTATACATTCATAATTTTCCCCAAAACCAGGTTTTGATGATACACATATGGAATCAAGTTCTTCCTCCCTATAAACTGGATGACTCACAGCTCTGCTTGAAAAACGCGCCAAGAAGAACTATTACCAAAACAAATATTGAAAGAAAGCACACTCTCACTTGAAAGAGAATCTTTTCTGCTTACCTTTGCTTCAGCATACATTCCTTTCGGCTTATTATTTTGCAAGACTTCTTCGTCATTCCATACCTGCCAACGATAAAAAGTTTATAGCTAGTCATCATCCCTGCCAAATGATTAATTAAACAAAAAGGGAAAAAATCAAAGACGAAGCCACAGTTGTGAAATCCGATGATTACAACCTAGTATAAAAGTGATGTCTTAAGGACCTTTGATAAGCTGCGATCAGGACACTGACAACGTCCTTCTACAGAAAAAATCTGGACAACCCGTAGGTCGGCTTCTGGTACACATTACAATTCAGGAAATGAGAACAACATTCATCACGGGTTTAAGCCTTTATTTTCTGCTCTCACGACCCCTTAATTTCCACAAATTTGTAATTTCCAGCCCTGATCGCTTGCCTTTTCTGTTCAACGGCAGTTGTCCGCACCTTCCCAAAAGGTTCGTGGCCGCTGAGCTCAGAAAAAGTCAATAGGCAGCTTTGCTTCCACCTTGCCTCGGTCAGCTCAGCAATATCTCTCTAGAAAAATCCAAGAATGACTTGTCCTGTCCTCTTGCGCACAGCGCACAGGAGACCAGTCTTCTACTAACAGACGGGCAAAAGGCACCGATTGTCCATGAAGTATTAGCGGATACGAACGGACACGCGTCGGTAACTAGAGCAGAAGTGATTTTTTTACTTTCCAGAAAAGGACCTTTACTCTGTTCCTGTTTCGGCTTTCAGCCATGTTAAAGTCTGGTTAGCTGCCTTGTGGCTATTTCACGGAAGGTTTTCTTTGATGTGAAACCTAAAAACAGGTTAGTGCTTCAAAACAACCTGAAATTTTAGAAAATTCCTATCCAATATCCAGCACCAACGGGCATAGCTGCTTTTAATGACAGGCCTGGGTTACCGCCGGCATCGTACTTACACGATTGTAGACGGGCGCGTTTTACGGCTGCAACCACATGGCCCTTCCAGTGCCCTAATGACATTTCCAAATTCATGTACTGCATGCTTTCTTAGACCGTAACTCGCAAGATCATGTTTGTATGGAACGTACTGGTTGACGCGATTTTCTTACTTTGTCTTCATATCGGTGACCATATTTCGGTTCTTGAGCTTTGGCTCCTCCAGATCTTCAAGTGTCAAACCGTGACAGTGGAAGACAAGATACCGCGTTTTCCAGTGGCCGGTTGACATGTTTATTCAAGTCTTTCCAGGGCTCGTACTAAATTCATGGCGACCGCTTCAGTCTCCTGCTACCCCGTCGTGGCGAGTCGCGAGAAGGGAACACTAAACTGCCAAAACGAAGGTAGAAAGAAAAGATCTGATTAGGCATATCAAATCGGAATCTTGACAATTGATCTCAAACACGAGATTCATTAAGCAGGGGAAATTCCGTGCACATTTATTAGTAACTATATGAAGGGGACAAAACTTATCGTAATAGTTATTTAAAAAAACCATTTAATTTGAAATGATTTAGAATGATTTGTTTTAGTCCGTAAAGGGCTATTTCACTTTCACCAAATATTTTGATTTTGATTCAGTATCTTGTTTTTGTTTTCATAGGTAAAGAAAACAAATTCAAAATAATTTAAATTTTTACTTTTAAACCATCACTTAATCATTATTAAATAAAATAAATAATTAAAAAATATGTTATTTTTTATATCTAAAGCAAACAAATTCTTAATCAACTAAAAATAATTTTAAATCTACCCCAAAACCATCACTTAATCATTATTAAATAAAATTAAATAATTAAAATAAACATATGCTATTTTTATTTTATTAATATTGTATTTTTAATATATGATATTTTTAATAAAAATATATATATATATATTTAAATATATTTAATATGAATAAATAATTATAAATTTTTATCTAAAATATTTTTTTATTAATTAGTTTTTTTATTTTAATTAATATTTATTTATATTAACTATAAAATATTAATATTTTAATTTAATTATATTTGAGAAATCTCTTACACCAAAATTATAAAAATACCTCAACTATGTGCTTAAATGAAAGAGTGAAGGGGGCTCTAATTGAATTGTTTATAAGGCACCATATTGCTAAGGTTTTGCAAATGGAGTAGCAAGCTAAGTGGGTTTGATTGTGGGGAAAACTCCATAGTTAGCCAGAAAAGTCATGTGATGGGTGACCTCCTGGGAAGTCCTTGTTGTTGGGTGTGAACCCTAGAGATGATAATCGATCCATTTCACTAGTTTCAATCCCACTTCTTCACCCCTACGATCATCAACCAATCCCTTATCACACCATGATGAATTTCCAAAGGGGGGGAGAGAGAGAGAGATTTTCTTAGACGAATATTCAATATCTTAAATCTGAGTGCACTTATAAAAAAAAATCTCCAAGGTTTTTTTTTTCTACATTCTTTGTTCAAAATGCAGACCATAAATTTGTTTATTGAACAATTTAATCTGTGATAAGGGAAAAATTAGTTATGGAATCTGTCATCTATAGAGAGAGAGAGGAAGATTGCAGATTTCATAGGCTAGCCTACCCAAAAATTTCGTACTCCAAGGTATTTTTTTCTACATTATTTGTTCAAAATGCAGACAAGAAATTTATTTATTCTAAAATTTAGTCCATAGTTACTATAAAATTGAATCTGTGATAAGGGAAAACTTTGCTATATATATATATATATAGAGAGAGAGAGAGAGAGAGAGAGAGAGAGAGAGAGAGAAATTATCTAAAACTTGCCTTGAAAAAAATGTCTTGTGATCAATGTATTGGGCAGAGGAGCATTGTGCATATGTTCATATTTGTCTCTAAATCCATATTGTGATTAAAAGGACATCAATGGAAGACGCTTTAATGGAGAAGTGCTCGCTAGTTGAAGTGTCGCAAGGCGATGCAACACATGGGCAACATGCCAACATCCTGATAGTGATAGTGGAAATGTGTGACAAAGTTAGCTATCTATACCAGAGTTTTATAAGTGCATTGTATGAAAAATGAAGCAAACATTTAATGTCAAGAAGTAATCCTAGACTCATTTGTAGCATTACTTCATTTGGAAAAAATTAGTATGCAAATGTGTGCTTTAAAGTAAGAAATTTGTGGACAATGTTAGGGTTGTGCCTCGTGAAGAGGCCAAATCAAACTTCAAACCTATGCTAAAAAATGAAATGGGAGTTGGAAAATGTATAAATTTACCAAAACATAGGGTTGAAACAATGAAAATGCATTCATATGCATGCCAAACTAATAACAAAATGGTCAACCAATTACTACAGTCCTTGCAGCCTGAAGGGAAGGGACTAAGTAATTAGAGTCATTTATTTATTATACATAAATTAGAAATACTTTTTAGTCTTTACACACAAGATTTGCATCTAGAATCTTGTTTTAAAATATAGATAATCATAAACGGAATGAATTTTGGAGAAACTTGTGATGGTGTAGAAATACACTTTGTAAAATTAGCTATTTAATTGAATTCTCAATTAAAACAAAGTGGTTTGTACTTAGAATATGTGAAAATTCGTTGAATGAAACATACCTCATTAGAATAAATTAAATTTATGCAATAGGTCAAGAATCAATATTTGAAAACCAAATAAGAAAAGAACACATTTTATAATATAATGTATTTATAATTAAGAGCTTTTATCTGTGCGATATCATTAAAGAAAGGGAAAAAGGGTAAAATACCAACTACAACATTGCTAGTTCCTAGTGAACTAACTTGCTGGAAAAACCTAAATATGTTACATAGATTTTGAGCCAACATGTGTAAATATGCACAACACACCACTAACAAGAAATTTATGGCAAGCACTAGGAACAAAACTTAGGAACAACCACCACCGAACTAGACCTCCTAGGTACTTATTTATATTCATTTTCAGCTTATCCTTCGTTGAAATCTCTTACAAAAACCCTAACCCTATCTTGGTTAGGTTTTCCTGCATGCACGTATTGCATGCTTTCCTCCTTTGCATGTAGATTTTCCTCACACGTGTTGTTTTTCCTGCCAACCGTCTTTTTCCAAATTTAAGCTTTACTTTCCAAAAAAATGACTCTTCCTCAAAAACGGCCGACACCCAAAAGGGCCCCAACACTGACATGTGGCTCACCCCAAGCCACCTAGGTAGTCTACGCTCCCTCGACAACCTCTGCTAGGCTATGGAACTTGTTTGCAAGTTCCCTTCCTCTTGCCTAGACCTATGTGGCCTTCTCTGTAAGTGCTTCTAATTCATGCGCTATGATCTCCTCCTGGATCATTATTGCACACTCTATCTGTGCTTGTGCCATGTTCTTCTTCTCCTCCTCCAACTACATGATCATTTGCACTGCTTGTTCTTGAAGGGGTTCCACCTATGCCTGTCTTTCATGCCTCTGCGTCTACGTTGCTTTTATCTCTACCTACAACTTCTTCATATCTTGCGTTCCTTTCATACACTATGTGATGCTCATTGTCCTTTGCCTCTACTTTAGGTCCTAGATCGATGCGCCTATCCTTTCTTCTTCTTGGTCCTGGTTATTTTCACTTTTACCTTTTTGCGTGCATTAGCGCCAAGTTCACTTTTTACTACACACGGTCTTTTGATGTTTGTCGCGATAGTTACTGTGTGAAAAATTTCCCCATTGTTTTTTTATTTTCTCTCTTTTCTAATTTTGTATTTCTTTTTCCTTATTTTTCTCATTTTTCTCTCTTAACTTCTACTATAGTACACTATGTACATGAATTTCTTACTGCGTTGTAACTTTTAAGTGCTAGGAGGTCGATTGTCCTTGTATAGTTTCAGTCGACTCCCATTGATCATTTCTTTAAGTTCTGCTCCTACCAGATCCTTTGACTGTACAGATCCCCCATCTGTGATAGTCTTGACTTCATAGGGCCCTAACCAATGCATTATGAATTTACCAGGATGTTGAAAAAAAAATTTGTCATAAAGCAAGACTAGGTCTCCTTCCTTGAATCTCTTCCTCTTGATATGTTTGTCATGCAATCTTTGTCTCTTGCTTTATTTACTTCTTGGTGAAATCCTTCTAGAATCTTATCCTCTTCCATCTCCATTAGTTGATTTAATATTTCCTTTATTGCACCTCTTTCTGTCACGTTGGTGATTGCTGCTACGTGCAGGCTGGGTACCAAGAATTCCAGTGGTACCATTGCTTCTTGCCCATACACCAGCCTGAATGATGTATGTCCTATCAACTTCTTACATGTAGTCATGTATTCCCATAGTATTGATGGTATATTCAAATCTCAATCATCCATGTTGACATTGCAGATCTTTGTGAGAGCATTCTCCAAGATCTTATTGAAGGCTTCTATTGTTCCATTTGCTTGACGATGGTATGGTGTACTCTTTTGGTGATAGACTTCAAACTCCTCAGTCATAGCCTTGATAGTGTTGTTGATAAAGTGAGTAACTTGGTCACTCATCAGAATCCTTGGACAACCAAATCTAATAATCAGTTACTCAAACAAGAAGTGTTTTGTTATCTTTGCGTTACAGTCTTTGATTGGTGTTGTTTCTGCCCATCTTGTTAAGTATTATGTTGCAGTAATGATATATCTTGCCCCTGACCTTTTTGTTGGTGTATGGATTGGCCCCACAAATTCTATTTCCCATTTGTCAAATACATGCAAAGTTACTTGTGATCTTATGGGAATCTCATCCCTTATATTAGGTTACCAACCCTCTGACAGACATAACATCTCTGGAAATATTCCCTAGCATCTCTTTGAATTATTCGCCACCATATTCCTACGTGCAATACCTTCTGCGCGGTATCTTTTCCTGCATAATTTCCTCCAACTATTCCCTCATGAGATTCTGGCAAAATCCTATGTCTCTCATGTTCTAGTACACATCTTCTCAAAATGTTATCTTCGCCCCTTTTATATAAGTGTCCTGCAATCAGTTGATAGTCTACAACTCTGACTACCTGATTCTTCTTCTGCGCAGTGTTAAACTCTTGTGGCACAATCCCCATACTCAAGTATTCAATAATATCAACAAAATATGCATCAGCTATTTGGACTGAAAATAATTGTGCATCGGGGAAGTTGTCTTCCAAATTGGTAGGTTCTTCTCCATTCGTTACCCTTGACAGGTGATCAGGTCTTGCATCCAACTTCCCTGCTTTGAGTATCACTTCAAAATCAAATTCCTGAAATAGCAGTAGCCATCTACAGATCCTCAACCCCAACACTGGCTTGTTGACTAAGTATTTGAGGGTTGAATGATCTGTGAACATCTTAAAGTGTTTACTGAGTAGGTAATGTCTGAACTTCTGAAGTGCATAGACTATAACTAGGCATTCTCTTTCTGTAGTATTGTAGTTTTGCTATGATTCTGGCAGTTTTCTGCTTGCAAATGCTATAGGATGGTCCAAATCCCCTACTTCTCGCTACGCCATAATTGCTCCAAGTGCTATAGCAGATGCATCTACATGCACATGAAAACTCTTTTACCAATCTGGGAATACTAGAATAGGTGTTGTGTCCATCTTTTCTTTTAGGGTGTCCAAACCTTGCTGACAATCCTCATTCCACTAAAATTTAGTATCTTTCTTTAACAATTTATCCATTGGCGCAGTGATCTGTGTGTACCCTTTTATAAATTTTCTATAGTAGCATCTATGTCCCAATATTGCTCTCAACTAGCGCACTGATTTTGGTGGTGGTATATTGACAATAACTGCAATCTTGGAAGGATCTAGCCTTCTTTGCACACTATATGGCCAAATAATATTCCAAAAGGTGTCCCAAAGATGCATTTCTTGATATTCAATGATATCTAACATTGCCTACATCTTTCCAACATCATCCTTAATACTTCCACATGGTATTTTAATAGACTATATACAATCCAACCATCCAGATAAACTTCTAGAAACTGATGTATGAACTCCTTAAAAGAATCTATTACCACCCTTGAAAATATGGCTAGTGCATTCTTCAGTCCAAAAGGCATGACCGTGTACTGGTAGGATCTCCATTATGTGGAAAAAGTGGTCTTGTACCTATCTTTTTGGGCTATCTTGATCCGGTGGTAACTTAAGAATCCATCTGTAAAGGAATATGCTTCCTGGCCTCCCACATTCTTTAGGACTTCATCTATAGAAGGTGTATGGAAAGGGTCATGTAGGCAAGCATCATTCAATTTCCTCGGATCTACACAAATCCTTATCCCCCCTTGTTTCTTCTCTTGAACTACCATCGGACTTATCCATTCAGATTCCTCCACTGGTCCTATGATACTAGCTTCCAGTATTCTGTCAATTTCTGCTTTTACTTTCTGCTTAGATATTGGATTTAGTGTATAGGGTCTCTGTCTGACAGATCTAGCCTCAGGTTTGAAAGGTATCTTCATCTCTCCTAGTTATCCTTCTATGCCTTTCATCTCTATAAAAGTTGTTGGGAACAAGTCATTATATTCACACAGTAGCTCTAATATCCTTTCCACTGTTTGCTCATCCCAATAATCTCCAATACTTGCCATTTTAGGATTATCAGTTGTGCCAATGTTTACTTTCTTCACTTTGACAAGTGCAACAAATACTTATGATTCCAAAGATGGACCCTTCCACTTCTCTTTCTCCTTCAATTTCTGTAATCTGAATGTTGTGTGGGTCATCTTCATCTGGTGTTTCTTCTTCCACATGATAACATAACAGTAGTTCCTTGATTGTTTGTATGTTCTGATGTTAATACTCTATCATGAGTCAACCTCTATTTCATTAATAAATATCACGCCTTTTATCTCCTTCAGTGTTGAATCCATGTTGGAGTTCTCATGTTCAGATGAGAAGGTTACTCTGTTGTAATGTTGTCCATTCTGCAATGCCTCTGCGCAGTTCCTGGTCTACATACCAGTTTTCTAAAATTCCTTCCAATGTGTGGATGAAGTGATGAGGCCATTCCTCTGGTGGTGTCATCCTCCATAGTGTTCTGCATCTCTCCAAATGTTCTGTTGGTGTCCCCTGTCCATCATATCTCTACATCTTATTGTTCCCATGCTCTAAGCCAAATCTAATGCGCAGTGGTCGCTTACATTAGTACCAGTCCTTAACTGTTTCTTTATGCGCACCCCGCCATCTTGGAGGTGTTTCTTTGAGTGCAATGTCCAGGGCTAAGAGCCTTTGATTCTATAACACTTTGTCCTCATTTCTTGTTAGGAATTATTCTAAGTCATTTATGCCATGAAAACTGGGAGGTTCTCTGATATTTGTACCCACCCATATGACTGCGCAGTCTCTTCTTGCACACCTTCTTGTGGAGACTTCATGTAATCTCTGTTTCCAATTCTCCAAACCAGTATCTGAGTCAAAAGCACATGATGTGATGCTCCTCCATATGAGTACCCCATCCATAGTTGGGTTGACATAATCTTCTTCGCATGCGGTGGTTCTGTACAACTGGTTGATCTCTTCCAAGTCCAGACAAGTGGGCTCTACAAACCTTTCTCCTTTTGATGGGTCTAGTGGCACAATGACTCTGTATTCTCCTGATTCAAATGTCATATTCCTTGTCTTCAAGTTAATTATGGTATGTTTTGTGAATGCCTAATCCAGTCCAAATAGTGTTGGATAAGGTGTTGTTCCATCCACTATTTCTATCACTTCAAAATCTGCCTTAGTACACACTCCATCCAGATCTACTATCACACATTTTAGCCTTCCAATTGGAAGAACTTTGTGTTAGTTTGCTAACTTCAGCTGGATAGGTGAGTAGCCTAATGTGGGGTCTCCCATACATTTCCATGTCTTCTTAGGTCAAACGTTGACATCGGAGCCTAAGTCCAATATAATGTATCCCATATTGAAATCTCCAATGTTGGCATTCAATCTGATTTCCCTACTTGTCCTCCTTCTTTCATGGAGGTGATTGATTGTCTACTTCTCTAACTTCCTCTCTACCTCTATGTTACATCTTTCTAAGATATGTTGCAAAACTTTAACAGATGATGGATTATTCAGTAGCTTGACACAGGATTGCAGAAAAATATTTATGGTACTTACTTGCTCTACAGATTGTGTTTCACTGGTGTGGTCCATTAAGGAGGGAATTTCATACATTGGTACATTCTGAGTGTGCTAGGCGGTTGATGTATATGCAACATCTTGCTTGAGGAACTCATGGCTTGCCTCCTTGAATATTGCTTTTTCTTTCGTCGCATCGAACTGTTTCAGTGGTTCAATATTCTTCTTCACCCATTGGTGTTGTGTTGGATCTTGTCTTACAACATCAAATCCTGTCTTATCTCCTCCGTGCGTGACTATGTTTATGTTCCTCCCATCATCTTCGGATTCTACAAAAATCAAATGTACATTCTGATTGTTTTTATTTCTCTTTTCTTGAATTTTGCCCAATAATGTTGGACAATCTTATGTATCATGGTTTGTTGCATGACAATACATGCATGTCACAGGTGGAAGTGGACATTCTCTTGGATAATGTCATGGTCGTTCGCAGTTATGACATACTACTAGAACTCTGCCTCTTCCAAATCCTCCTCTACCTCGTCCTCCACCTCTATATCCACGTCGATCTACTCGTGGTACGTTGTACTGAGGCACCTGATTATACTACACGGGGTTATACTAAGGTTGTGTAGTGTTATATTGATATTGAGCATTATTATATGGAGGTGGTACCTGGTTGAACTATGGTGAATTTTTCCCTGTCATTATTTCTGCCTTCACCCTATATGTATACGAAGTTCTTTCCCTCATCAATTCCATTGTCCTACAATCTTTGTCATCATGACCCACTGATTTGCAAAATTGCAATATGAGCTATTAGGTATTGTCTGGTAATTCTTCATCATTAGACAATGATATGGATCATGGCCATGCGTTTTAAAGATCTCGCACCATGGTCTTCTTGTTGGAAAAGGGTTTTGTGGCCCTGTTTCCATGTACTGTGCGAAAGTTGGGAACTCATTCTTGTGGTGTCCTTCTGTCCTGCATCTGGTACACCAAAAAACTTCTCTTTTCTCTCTTCTCGTATTCTGGTTTAGTTGAAATGTGAGGTTCTTTAGCTCTTCTTTTGCTGGATCTGTCTTGTAATATTGGTCCTCTTCTATTTGTAAGGTTGCATGCAGAGCCTCTACCTGTGTTTGAAACTTTCGTTGCCTCAACGGGTATTCCAAATGTGGTAGCAGTGAATTCACAAATATATGTCTATGTTGCAGGTTAGTCATGGCATATTTCAACTTACCCTTCAATCGTTTGAACCTCTGTTCAATCTCCCAAATAAACTCACATGGTTTATGTCTGATTTCAATCATCTCATTCATGTACTAATCTTCTGAACTAGGCTTCTGAAATTCATTTATCAGTAGCTTCTTGACATATGCAATAATCTTGGTTGTCCATGGTGGACTATTTACAGCTAGACTCATGTACCAATCCAGTGCGTGGTCTCTTAGTGTGATAGCTAACTACACAAGTTTTATATCCTTATATGTAATATTTTTTTCTTCCCAGATATTCTCGCAGATGAATAAATGCTTTTCAGGGTCCTCAGATGTCTCTCCCCAAAATTCTGGAAACCTAATGGTGGGATCATATCCTTCCATCTTGAACTGTGATGAACTACTACCTCTGTGTGGTGTCGATACTTGACTACTGCTTCCTGAACTAGCTCCTCGAGTTGCTTCTCCTTGGCTGGATGTACTTCCTGTTGTCTTTCTTCCACGAAAAATTCAGTTGTCTAAATGGTGGTGTTCTTCCTGGTGTATTAGTCGCACATAGGGTTATGGGTTCCACACTGACACTGACATGGATAGGAGTTTTTCCTTTTGTTCCTACCCTTGGACCTCATGTCTTCCTTTCATATGTTGCGCGCATGATTTCCTCAATCTATTCCACAACCCGGAGATCCTCTACCTCTTCTTCATCACTTGCCAAGCCCTCTCTATCTATTATGGCTCTCTTCTTATTATTCATCTTATATTGGTAGGGTACTCCACTGTGCGTTTTTCCAACTATTTCCATGATCTTCTTGATCTGATCTTCTTCCATCATGATTGGGTCCATGGCCTCCTCCTTCTTTCCCTTATCCATCTCTTCCTCCATTTCTCCATATCTTTTCAGTGCTTCCCCCCTTCCCCCATGCATGCAGAGAAGTTCAATTGTCTTCTTCCATAGTCATTATACCTTTGTTATATAGTAAGATATTGATTGAAGTATACAACGATCTGATATACCTACCTTTGGATCCCTTTAGAAACTCTTGGTCTATTGCATTATAAGACTTCATGGTATCTACTGCAAATTCTATGATAAAACCTGCAACAATACTCTCTATCCAAAAATCTATTGCACGCGTGAATTTATTGTTAACTTGTTGTAATTGCGCGATCTCCAAAGGATTCCACACAAGCTGTCTAATTCAATTCATAGGGCAGTTGTATTTCAACCTCAATAGCCACTCCTACAACACATGCGGGAAATCACAGAAAAAGATCTCATGTAAGTTGCTAAACAGGTACTTATCCAGATATTTGCGCGGTGTTAACTTAGGGATTTTGTTATCCTTCTGCGTAAACTCAATCTCCTTTGTTTTCAACTAGCTTTCAATTTCCGCCTTCATTGGATTCCACGGTCTGAACATTCCCTTCTATACTTTCATATTCTGTGCGATTCTTTCACGAATCCCACTCACTAAATCCCATGCAGTTCCAACCGACAATGAAACCATTTGTTGGTTATTACTCTCTCTCCCTACTCTTGGGCTAACCCAAGTTCAGATCTGAACAAGTTTCCAACAAAACCCTCTAAAACGATTGGCTCTCCTAGTAAATTAGAAGGAAGCACAACTCACAAAATGTACTACGTAGTCTCACCCGAGATAGTCCTATGGCTGACTGCAATGCTCGGATGCTTGCAATCTAGGAAAGAGAGGGGATCTAGGATCACAATTAATCTTCTTAGGCCTTGACCTGGTTGTTATTTCTATTATTCTTAATATTCTCTTATCTGTAAATCTATGAATGCATCCTAACAAATCTAACATATAACAGATCTCACAAAATTATCCATTCATCCATTCATAATCTAACTATTTACAAAAGGTAATGTGCAATCAATCACAAACCATTAACACAGGTGTTATCGTGGTTCACCCCCTCTTGGGCTACATACACAAAGATCTGGATTTTTGTTCTCTTTTATTTATAATTTTGTAATAGATGGTGTCGTGCGCACTACAATTCTGATCATACAATCTCAAAACAGGTTCCACAATTCTCTATGAGGCTGACTAGATCGCACCATGCTCCTCAGCCTGCGATCTAACCCTCAATATCTAGCTACTTGACTCTCCTACAGCTCAACAAATTACAAAAATGGTATGGGGTCTTACAGTAGTTTCCTTAACCGAACAGAACAAAACTTAGGAACAACCACCACCAACCTAGACCTCCTAGGTACTTATTTATATTAATTTTTAGCTTATCTGTCGTTACAATCTCTTACAAAAACCCTAAACCTATCATGGTTGTGTTTTCCTGCATGCGTGCCTTGCACGCTTTCCTCCTTTTCATGTAGCTTTTTCTCGCACGTGTTTCTTTTCGTGCCAACTTTCTTTTTCCAAATTTAAGATTTACTTTCCAAAAATTGGACTCTTCCTCAAAATCGGCCTATGCCCAACAAGAATCAAGATTTGAAAACCCAATAAGAAAATAACACATTTTATAATATAATGTATTTATAATTAAGATATTTTATCAATGTGATATCATTAAAGAAAGGGGAAAAAGGGTAAAATACCAACTACAACATTCCTAGTTCCCAGTGAACTAAATTGTTGGAAAAAACTAAATGTGTTACATATATTTTGAGCCAACATGTGTAAATATGCACAAAACACCACTAACAATAATATGGTAAGCACTAGGAGAAAATATGATGGTATGGACCATGAAAAAATTATCGTTGGTCCAAAAGTTGGTGAACTCCACAATCCTACCTCTTCTAGGTAGCTGAAATGACAACCTCGATGATGAAAATATGAAGAAAATGAAGACCACCACAACCAATTCCCAATCCACCATTTGATCTACTTCTTAGCTTCAATTCAGACTTAACAAAATTGTTCCAAAGGAACGAAACAAACAATCGAAACAAGAGCTATAAACTTCAATCTTATATAGAGTTTTTCACTCACATCAATAATGATATTATAGATGAGAATAAATCTTTTGATGCCCTAGTCCCTCCTTTATCAGGATCTTGTCTTAATTTTATAAATATGAAAAAAAACCTAAAATAAAGGCAAGGAAAAAGGGAGTAATGAGTATCCTTAATAAATTTTTCCATTTTGTTACGAGGAAAATATCTCTATGGCATGGGGTAAACCACAACAAACATAAATGATTGCAGAAATCAACTCTAATCTCAAGTATGTTATAAAAGAAAATATGCTAACAAGACAAGATAAAGAGGCTACCTCATCCAAACATTCGACGAAGTCCACCATTGAGCACTCGACTCAAAGCAATACACCTGCAACTTGTCCTCAACAACCAAGAAACGCAAGCATATGGTGATAATATATAAAGTCAGCACATTCAATAGCATAATCCATCAATATTCATAACAAATACACCCATGGAATAACAATTCAAATATTTGCAAGACATTGATTGGACGAGAAAAGAGTATTTCTATTAAAATGTAATCAACAGAAGTGAATGAGTTACAAACTTTTGTGTCAGCACGGTTCAGAACCGAGAAACTAAGTCCCTTCCAGTTGTGCCTCCACCAGTTAAATCCTCCACCAAATGCAAGCTCATATAAAAGAGGCAATGAGGTTATCAATCAAGTAGGGAAGATCTTCGGGGCTGAACAATGTGTTCAAACTTAAAAGGACAAAGGGATGCAGACTCAATATGAAGTGAATAATTTCTCCAGAGTAACTTTGCTCTCAAAGTTGAATTCTTCTCCTCTTTTCCATAGCTTGGATATGGCTCATTTATAGCCTTCAAATGGAACTGAAGGGTCGAGTCAGAAAGTTTCCAGTATATGGAAGGTCAAGGATCATGGATCCCATGACGTGACATGGAAACCCGACATTATTTTTTTATTTTGGACACAAAATCCGATGTACGCGGGTTGTAACGGTGCAACATGCGTACATGCATGTTGTATAATATTTATGGCATGTATATGTGGAAAACTATTGTTTTTAGCTTTGGTATTTGCAAAAAGGGACTTCAAGTCTACATAGGGAAATGGAAAAATGCCTTCTGAGAAAATTTGCATAGGGTGAGGCAAATATTGTTATAAAAGATGCCCCCTAATGTGTGAGGTCAGAGGATTATCTTTGATGGCCGAAATACATTACAATACCCAAAAGTGGAGTAATGGAGACTCAGCTGGAAGAACTAGTTGCTCATGAGAATATTACAATATGTACTGACTTTGCGCACATGGCTGCCAATTTGAATTACACTACAGATCCATGTGAAAATATACCAAACAATTGTTCATGGCCATGAATAGGCAATACAAAGGTGGCTATATGCCAAAGGTTGTCATAGTCACAAACACGACCTAGTAAAACCAGTCTCAAAATCAATCTAAAGATACATGTATACAATGGAGTAAAATATCATCTCCCATGATCACTGAAGTCACATAGGTACTGGTCCATTGGAAGATAGCAACAACTCAGGAAAGTTGTGACTATGAATTGGTGTCTTCAAGTCTTCTACACGATCCTCCAAAGGTGCAAGTCTACTTCGTGTGAGTAAAGGAGTTGAGGTCGAGCATAATGAGACTTCGTTTAATTACTAGTCATTAAGGTATATCGTTAACAAACATGAGACAACCTACCGATAATGAAAGTAGGTATCAAGGCACCGAGTAAATTATTACGAGTGTGAATAAAGGTGTTGAGGTCGAACACTCGAAGAATCCATCAATCAAGAGACATTGATGTATTCCCAACTGTCGATGGCGGGGGAACCTGCCACTAATGATTGCAAGCCTCTAGGTACTCATAGGACTCTAGGTCTTGTTTCCAGAATAGATGGGCTGAAGTCGATGGAAGTGTTGATGTTATGGTAGTTTCGGGAGGTATTTACCTCCACGTGTAAACCCTATGAGAATAGAATATTCCAGGAAGAAAGAAGAAACCCTAATTAGTTGGCTAATAACCTTAGAAGACAAGTCGACTCAAGAGGATAACTTGTATTAGGTTATTAGCCTCCAAGAGAAGAAGTCGGCTAAAGGAAATATTATATTCTAAGTAAATAGGAACCCAGAATGAGAAGTCGGCCCAGATAGTTTCCCAGATTTAGTATAAATATAGGAGGCCAGTCTTCATTTGGCAGGGATTCTCAGAACTGCAGAAGCAACACTTGTGCGCACTGCAGTTAGCCAGTTTATGCGCAAGTATGGAGGAGCGCTGACATTGTAGCTGCTGCAGCTAGCAGAATTCGATTTTGGCTTGGACTATCTCTTGGTTATGGTTTGGAATCTCTTATCAGCTCTTGTTTGGTGCACTATCCTTGGAGAGAGAGGTGCGCTATCTTGTTTGGCTATCTAGCCTAGGGTTTGCTTCCAGAATGATTCTCTATCAAGGTTAAGGTGCTCGGGGGTGGCTTTGACCTATGGTTGGGTGACAATAGTGATATTGTCTATGGTTAAACAAACACATCCATCATATTCTAACAGGTTATGGGCCCACACCTCCTTCATTCAATCTAACCACTGGAAGGGAGCATAGCCATAAGGATACTAAGCTCGTTGAAGAACTGCCGCTAGGGTTTCTAGCAGGAGAAGTCACCAAAGCACTGTCGATATGGTTACTAGCAGGTGTAGTTGCAGAAATCCTAATCCTCTCGTTGAGGCACCTTAAGTGAAGTGATTGAACTAATTTCTGGATATACTAGTGTGCCCTAGCCTAGCGCATCTTCTGGTACTCTCAACAAGCTAAGACGTCAAGTTTGAGTTTTTGGTCAAATCTAGGGTTGACCAAGTCAAGGAAACCATGACTTACTCTATGCAGTTAGAAAACAATTTAGATGGGGCTTCTAACTTGAGAGCGTGGAAGACAAGGATTGACCTCATCCTTTCCAAGGATAAAGTGTTGGATATCATGAAAGGAAATATCATGGAACTAGAGTTTGAAGAAGGAAAAGAGAAGGAACCACATAACGTTGCAGTTATGGAGAAGTTGAAAGACAGTGACATCAATGCCATGAGTACCATAGTGGATTCTATAAAAGACCACTTGATACCCTGCATCTCCCATCTTGATTCGTCTAAGAAGATGTATGATGCCCTTACAAACCTCTTCTCATACATAAACATTGGACAAGTAATGAGTCTGAAGAATGAACTCCGTGACATGAAGATGAATGATGATGACAGCATAACATCATACTTTGTGAGGATCTCTTAGTTAAGGGATCAACAACAAGCTATTGAAGAAATCATCTCCGAGAAGGAACTGGTAAATATAGTACTCAATGGTCTTCCCAAGACATGGGATGCATTTACCACAAGCATGAACACAAGGAAGGAGTATCCTACATTTGAAGAACTTTGGACTTGTTGTGCACAAGAAGAATCAAGGATTAGTGCAAAAGAGAAACCCCAAAAGAAGTACGATGATCAAGCCTTCACAGCAAGGTTCAAAGATTTCAAGAATAAAAAGAAGTTTGGCTCCAGGAAGAAACCAAATCAAAAGAAAGATATGTCAAGAATACAATGCTTCAATTTTTGAAAGTATACTCACTACAAGAATCATTGTCCCGAGTTAAAGGAAAGGAAGGAATCACACGAAGCATCAGTTTTCGAAGAAAGGGAACCCTCAAAGAAAGCCAAGCAGGACAAAACAAACTTCTTCTTCTAAGACAAGGTAACAATACTCTTCATAGTTCTTATACATACTATGTTTTCTGTACATATCTTGCATATCTATTTCCTAGAAGATAATATGTTCAAAGAGAAACCATACCTATGAAAGAACAACAAGATAAGGATTGTTATCATAATGACTACAAGTCAAGAAATACACATGAAAGGATGAAGTACATAAGTAACAGTCGCAAGATAAGAAAAAATCAAAATCAATCTTGAAGAAACCTAGAAGAAGTAAAAGACAGAAAGAAGTCAGCAATCAAGAGGAAATTCGAAAAAGACTTATGACACTTTACAGAAGGAAATACAGATGTAGATGGAAGCGTGAGCTCTCTTAGTTGGAGGGAGCTGATTACAGAATTCCAAAAGATGAGCATGCTCTCATGCATGAAGCAAGGATTAGGAGGGATCTAATCCTAAATAATATGATCCACTGAAGATGATGAATTATCTATCCATGTTCCCATCAATGGTAGCAATCATGAGTAGCAACATGTGTTCAGTTTGACTTTAGAAGAAGTCTTCTTTGAAAAGAAGCCTTAAAGTATCCTTGGTTGTCCATCCACATCCATGATCCTATGATGAAAGGAAGAAGTTGGAATCTTCAGGGCATGGAAACTATAAGAAATTCCATGGACCCAAGAGCTAAAGAGAAACATGAGGAAGAACATGAAGATTCCAAGAAAGAGAGAATAGCCAGAACAACCAGTCATTGTATCAAGAATCACAAGACTACCAGCCTGATATGAATTCACTAAAAGCAATCAAGCAGAGGAACTAAAAGTTGTGATGAAGAACAGTGTATGGAAGACTTATGAATGAAAGCATTGTGAGATCCAGAACTAGAGGTTCTCCCAAATGGAGGGAGAAGACTATGATGATTTCTTGTTCCAGTAAACTAGACATACCTCTATATGAGCCATTATATCGTTCGCAACATCCATGGGTTGGATTTTACATCAAATGAATGCAAACACTATTCTCCAAAACAAAGAACGTATGTATAACAACTTCAAGGCTCTGAGGTATACCAGAAAGAGAATCTTGTATGCAAATGGAAGAAGGTCTTGTATGGATTCAAACAACTTGGTGTAGAGCCTCCAATGCACAACAAAAGTGTGGTGAAAAACCTTCTATAACAAAGATATTGTATCAGAATGGTTACTCAAAAGCTCTGGATGATGGATTGCTAATCCATGACAAACCCTCATGATGGAAGAAGAAGTACCACCTGGTTATGTTCCAGTTTGACCCTTGCCACGATGTTATGAGCTAGCAGGAAACAAAAGATGAATACAACAATGATATACTATATTGATCAGAGCTATATGAAGCCTTCATAGAATACCAATGTTCTAGAAAGACCGAAGTACATTGAGATCAAGCATTACACTCTTTGTGATGAAGTCCAGAAAAGAGAAAGTGGTTCTCAAATATATATCTCCACAGATGAGAAGATAAGAAAACTATTTGGTAAAGCCTTTGTCCAAGATAAAATAGTTTGTGTACTCAAGCTGGAGCTCGTGGAAACGACTTCCTTATTGAAAAAGGAAGAGATGACTCCCAGGTTGGGAGGGAGCACTGATGTGTTATTGATTTATGGACAGTCATTTTTCAGTTCGAAAAATGGTCCAGGATGAGCAGTTCCTTTCCAGTTCGGAAAGTGGTTTGAGATTTCTGACGGACATGAATTTTCTACTTCGGAAAATGGTCCAGATCAAACAGTCATTTTCATAATGAAAATGGTTTGATGGATTGTTGATGTACCATAGACAACAATTCCCCTTGTGGTTAACATAGGGAATGGTCTAGGGCGGTCTCTCTTCTTGACGGTCACTCTTAGTAGTGGTCAAGAAGACTGGTCCACCTCGCCAGACAATCATTCTTTCAAAGCTCACAGTTGTGAGCAGTTTCTAAGAATGGTCCATTTTGGAGGTTGGTGCAGGACAGTCATTTCCTTTGGAAATGGTCCAGATAGTCATTCCCTAGGGAAGATTCATTCTCTCCAGGTTGCACTTTGTTTAGTGCTGGAGGAATGGCCTAGATAGGTGAATGGTCTAGGTTCAACAATAAGGGACATACATTCCCTAGGGCGGATTCATTCTCTCCAAGTTGCACTTTGTTTAGTGCCGGAGGAATGGCCCGGATAGGGAATGGTCCAGGCTCAGAAATTGGGACAGTTATTCTTCCTTGCTTGAGAAGAATAGTCCAGATAGCTCATCATTGATGTTTTACCTTCTGAGGGTAGATGCTCTTCTAGACCTCACATATGTGAGTGGAAGAATGGCCCAGATGACTCAGCTTATATCATAACAATTTTTTTTGTGCAGGTTGATATCAGATGATATGATTGTTATGGAGACTGTATGTCTCCAGACAATAGATGTATACTATTGTGGTGGATGTGTTCCACTGATTGTGACTATATGTCACTGATCAAGTATTTTTGTGCTACTTAGTGTGGTAGTGTACCACTGGATAGTAGTTGTGTACTACTATGGATAGACACAATTGTGTTCTATTGAATGTCATTGTTCTGATTTCCTTGAAGACTATCAGTAGTGTTGGAAAATGTTTAAACAACTAGATGGATGATCAATGGACGAAGATTTCCCAAACGAAAAATGGTCCAGGACATTTATTCTTCCATGACATATGTCCAGATTAGAAGAATGGTTCTTGTGTCACTCTGTGGAGTGAGTGCCTTATCCAACATAATGTCTAATTACTCAGATGGAGTATGGTTTCGAGAGATGATGCAGCTGATGACACTGATAGTGATGATGATGCTCATGATCTAGTCATGAGATAGTCTATATGACTATGTTGATGCTACCGGGTGAATGGTATGTTTGTGCTCAAGACCATTACCTTCAATACATCCCTAGCTAGGAAGGAGTGTTGATGTTATGGTAGTTGCGAGAGGTATTTACCTCCACGTGTAAACCTGACGAGAATAGAATATTCCAGGAAGCAAGAAGAAACCCTAATTAGTTGGCTAATAACCCTAGAAGACAAGTCGGCTCAAGAGGATAACTTGTATTAGGTTACTAGCCTCTAAGAGAAGAAGTCGGCTAAAGGAAATATTATATACTAAGTAAATAGGCACCTAGAATGGGAAGTCAGCCCAGGCAGTTTGCGAGATTTAGTATAAATACAGGAGGCCAGTCTTCATTCTGGCAGGGATTCTCAGAACTGCAGAAGCAACACTTGTGCGCACTTCAGTTGGCTAGTTTGTGCGCAAGTCTGGAGGAGAGTTGTCGTTGCAGCTGCTGCAGCTAGCATAATTCGATTTTGGCTTGGAATATCTCTTGGTTATGGTTTGGACTCTCTGATCAGCTCTTGTTTGGTGCGCTATCCTCGGAGAGAGAGATGCGCTATCTTGTTTGGCTATCTAGCCTAGGGTTTGATTCTAGAATGATTCTCTGTCAAGGTTAAGGTGCTCGGGGGTGGCTTTGGCCTATGGTTGGGTGACAATAGTGATATTGTCTATGGTTAAACGAACACATCCATCATATTCTAACAGGAAGGAGACCGGCTGAAAGGTGAGCATTGAGACATCTCTCATTATTTAGCATGAGGTACAAAGCAGGAGCTTGATGACTTGGAGGAAATCAAACGAAGAACATGTTCATGAACCAACGACCCTGTGTGTCTTTCGCGTGTGCCAGATGCAAGAGAGACACGAAAAAGACCCTCTGAATAACAGTCAAAAAAGGAAATTCCTGACAAAGGCGAGGAAACCACCAATAAGGCTAATGGAGTCCAAGAAACTACACGATTTCCAATGTGTGAATAGATTTCTTGTCGTAGAACACAAGGGAAACCCCCTAATCAACGACCAATGATGAAATTTCGACTATTGGGTTCAAGGTTACCTACCAATGATGAAAGTAGGGCTAGGGTGCATGATAGGACTACAAATTCATGTAATTCTGAGACATACTGAGGGTATGGCCGACATGCAAAGTCAAGAGTTTTGAGGAACGACGGACACGGGTTGATAGACATCCTTTGAAAAAGAGTATGATACATATGGAAGACTCTGGCAACATAGACTCAATGATGAAACTTTCTGATGCAGGAGGCACCAATCAAACTGTCCATAGGGACTGGAAGAGTAACCAGTCGAGGGAGTAAACTCTAAGTAACAAGCTCAAATTCCTAAGGTCATGCTAAACCCAAAATGTTGATGATACGTGGACTCAAAAGTTGTGCTTTGTTCAAAAGTGACACGACTGTTGCCAATATAAAATAATATTGTCTTCCCGCTCGTCTTTTTTTTTTGTTTTTTCATAGTCAAATGAATGTTATGACACATAGGAGGAAATGATTGTCGCAAGTAAGCAACTAGTTCCAGCGGTGGAGCATACCTATGCTTAATGCAAGGAGATGCATGCGGGAGATGGACGCTCAGGGGAATGTTTCCTCTGGGGTATAGTGTGTCAAGCTGCAAATGATATAAACAAGGCTCTACTTGGATGATGATGCAAATTGCTGAGGTAATAGGGTTATAATACGAAAGTGAGAACCAGTAATAGGCTCAATACTGCAAGCAAGAGAATGAGATGCAATTACAACTTAACACCAAAAAATGTCATTTTTCGTAATCTTAGTCTACTTTGTTTGAAAAAGGGGTAAACTTACACCAAATAGACGTCCTTTCAAATCCAATTTATGAGTGTGAAAGAGACAAGTTCACTCGGCAATATTTTCTCTTTTTGAGAGAGTCAGAAAAGAGCTTAAAGTAGACTCATTGGGAGTTTTCTAAGTGGCACGTCATGGGGGAGGCCAGGGCTCCCGTGCAATACTTATGTGAAAGGTCAGAAGCTTCTAAATCGCTAACATAATCTTGGGAGAACACATAGCTTTCTAAGTAGAGGGGGATAAAAAACTCGCGAAGGCTACCCTCTCAATGATATATCGAAGAATGCCTCTCATCTGAAAGGGCATAGGAGAAGGAATTTGATACCCCACAAGACCATCCCAGTCAAATGAACCTCTCTAAGACTTGGAGGAAGAGAACTTGGGGAAAGTAAAACTCGCCCTTGTTCAGAAGATGTAGGACTAGGAATGTCCATGACATGGTCAAATGAAGCTTCACTCCTCAAAACAGGAGCATTGTTGGGTGAAGATTGCATCAACATGACTGTTGTGTCAATCAAAGGAGAAACAAAATGTTGGGAAACCAAAGGCGACTTCGAACCTGAAGGGTTATTAGACAAGGAATACACTTCCTCTACTACCATAGTAGTAGGGCACATGTGAGTTAAATGACCTCCCATGCAAATCCTACAAAGGAACTTGGGCTTACGTCCTATACATTGAGGCTTCTCAATCATATGAATTCCCCCAACATCACTCATAATGGCTGGTGACATCCTCTCAGAGTGACTAGCAGAGGCTAGTGGTTCATCTCCAACATCATGTACAGAGGTTGGTGATGATTCTCCAGCATGGCTGACCGTGGTTGGAGATGTGATGTCAGTATGACTCATGTCGACTAGATCTGTGCCCCCAACAAGACTTGTAGCAGTTGGTTGCTGGTATTTAGCATGGCTTGCAGAGGTTGTTGACCAATCTCCATTATGACCAGCAGAGGTTGGTGATGTAATTCCAATATGATTTTCAATTACTGCACTGATGGTGGTGGTTAGTTGCGGCATTTGAGACCAAGGTCCCGAGAAATACTGATTTTGAGATATTGCAGGCCAGGAGGGATTCTAGTATACACCTTGTCCCTGCCTGGCAGGGTGGTATCCTCCTCCCAATTGATCCATAGAGGTTTGTAAAGGCATCATCACCGAAGCAGATGTCTACAAAGAGACAAAGGCATGACACAGGTTATTCATATGAAGATATATATTTCCCCCAGCCGAAGGGATTCTGTGAAGGGGGTAGCTCATACCATAAAATTGATTCCCTATGTATGAAATACCAGAGAATAGATGGAGGTCTGTCACATGAAATTTGTTCATAGGAAATGCCATAACTGATGAAGGATATATGGATAGGGTGTAATAAGCAGAATAACCACCCATTTGAGCATTTTCTCCTAGAAGAGTGAAGCTAGGACTGGATTAGTAAGAAGGGAGATTCCAACCTCCCACTCTGAGAGTCGATTGAGGGATATGACTACCATCAAACAAATATGTAGAAAAAGGAGTCATCATGCCCCCAGATCCAAAACTAGGATTCATATAAGCAGGCGAGGGAGAGGATGGAAAATGTGAAAACATGCTTGACATATCAAGAGGAAGATGATTAGAGACCCAAGGTATTGACTGAGTATCATGATTCTACACACCATTATGAAACACAGACAGATTCGTCCCCATGAAATGACCGAATGTCATGGGGGAGGTAGCACTAAATGACAGATTCAAAGGGGCTCCACTATCCATGATAATGAAAACTCATGGCACAATACAAAATCCTAAGGTCAACTAATAATCAAATAGCACACCAAAATAAACAAAAGGCCAATATTCACACAAATAGGATAAAGTGGTTGAAAGGGGCCTCCCTCCCTAAAGTAGGTATTCCTTGCCCAAGAGGGGCCTGAGATTCCATACAAAAGATCGGAGGTATCAGAATCAATTATAAGGGCCCTCGTGGGCTTAACAACCAATCAGTCAGATCCCCCCGAAGAGGTAATCCTTCATAAAGACTATGTGTTGTCCAACCCTTATCTCACCTAGGGTACTTGCAAAATAACCCCTGCAAGTAACCTCTGTGGTACCTATGTCAAGAAACTAAGAAACCACGATATAACCGATGCGCAGGCGAACAGTCTTAGGTCAGGTCTACCGTATGGGTAGGGTAACAAATCCTGAAACCTCGAAAGCACTGCCTCTCACAAAGCTAAAGGTACTAGCAAGATCCCCGTATACGAATAACTCCCCAAAAATATATCTGACGCTAAGAAGTCATTGGGGGGATATCCCCTCAACCAACCTCACGCGACCTCATTCTTAACTCAAGTGTAAGCGGAGCCTCCTGACATCACCAATTATACTATGGATTTCACCACTCCCTTAGTCAGACACATATGTTGATTTAATATCCTTGGAGAAGTTTACTCAGAAAATCTTATTCCAAGTCTCTAAATCCTAAGCTAGTTTGTGCACCCTAGAAAATAAAATTGTTTTTAATCAATTTTAAATTATCAGTGTTGTTTTTAGTGGCCTTGCTTACTAAAAAAGGTACGGTAATGAAATTGATGATGTTGTGACTCAGTAAGTAAAATAAATGAATATAAATAACATGCAAAGTCGTAACTTCAATTCCCAACAAATGATAAACTTTTCAATATGTAATTTTCAATTTAATTCGACAATTCAAAATAAGATGCAATATTTCCATACATGTACTAAGATCAATGATAAGAACCCAAAATATCAAATGCCAATAATGCAAAATGCTTCATGTTTTTGTATTTTCAATATAAAAGAATGAAAATGCAAGGACTGGATAACAACTTGATATAAAGAATCTATTGAATGCAATCAGAGACAAACCAAGTAGTATATCAAGAAGCAAACACCCAACCCAAGATGCAAGGACAATCAATGAAAAGGATGATGAGAAAGGCATCGCCCAAAAATTCAACCAAAGAAAGGTTTTATATCATTCTACAAGCACTTAACAGTGATAACAGAGATGCAAGAAGACTCAACAACCATCAAAACTTACCCAACAAACATCAAACTCAACAGCCAAGAAAAAAATGATGATGTACGCGACTATCCAGGAAAAAACCGTGTATATACGCCTCTTGCAGAAGGACAACACACATATGTACGCGACTATCATGTAAAAACCTGCGTATATATATTAAAACACTGTCAGGTCAAGGATAAGGATAAGAGACTCAGTCTCACAGTGAACAGAGGTTGTCACACAATTAGACGACAAGAAACTCAATATAAATGAGAGCAATCAAAGGATAAAAAACACTCTAAACCCCGAAAAGAAGATTTTATCCCTAGTATGGTCGTCAATTTTGTTACAAGGATAATCTCTTCATGACATGGGGTAAACCACAATAGATGGAAATGACTGCAGAAATCAACTTAATCTCAAGTATGCTATATAAGAAGATATACTAACAAGACAAGATATAGATCCTACCTCATCCAGACATTCGATGAAGTCCACCGTTGAGCACTTGACTCAAAACAATACACCTGCAACTTGTCCTCAACAACCAAGAAACGCAAGCATATGGTGATAACATATAAAGTTAGCACATTCAATAGCATAATCCATCAATATTCATAACAAATATGCCCATGGAATAACAATTCAAATATTTGCAAGACATTAATTAGACGAGAAAATAGTCTTTCTATTAAAATGTAATCAATATAAGTGAATGAGTTACAAACTTTTGTGTTGGCACGGTTCGGAACCGAGAAACTAAGTCCCTTCTAGCTGGGCCTCTACCACTTCAATCTTCCACCAAAGGCAAGCTCATATAAGAGATACAATGAAGTTCTCAATCAAGTAAGGAAGAGCTTGGGGGTTGAACAATGTGTTCATACTTAAAAGGACAAAGGGATGCATACTCAATATCAAGTGATAATTTCTCTAGAGTAACTTTGCTCTCAAAGTTGAATTATTCTCCTCTTTTCCATAGCTTGGATATGGCCCATTTATAGCCTTCAAATGGAACTGAAGGGTCGAGTCAGAACGTTTCGAGTATATGGAAGGTCAAAGATCATGGATCCTGTGATGTGACATGGAAACCCGATACTATTATTTAATTTTGGACACAAAATACGTTGTACGCGGATTGTAATGGTGCAACCTGCGTATACGCATGATGTATAATAGTTAGGGCACGCATATGTGGAAAAATATTGTTTTTAGCTCTGGGATTTGCAAAAAGGGACTTCAAGTCTGCATAGGGAAATGGAAAAAGGCCTTCTAAGAAAATTTGCATAGTGTGAGGCAAATCTTGCTATAACACAGTTTCCCACCAATTTCCCACCAAGAACACTCAATCCCATGCATGTATGCATACATGCATTGATTACATGTTCTCATAAATTATGACTTCATTAACAAGTTTGTAAAAAAAGGGGTTAACAATCCATTTTTTTCACCTTGAGAGATTTTGTATTGACATGTGAAGGCATCACCATGTGGACTTTGAAAAAGGAATCTCGAGTATCATGAACCTTGAGAGAATATTTTTTTACCTTGATATTGATGAATGTGCACCATATTATTATTAAAATGTGTATACAATGGGGTAAATATATTCATTATTAATGACCACACCTTATTGGGGTAATGCAATCCCCTTGAAAATATACAAACAATTCATGTATTTATTCTTCAAAGGTTGATAAAATCAAAGATGATCACTCATGGGAACATCCCTTTGTATTTAATTCAATATAAATCACTCATGTTCACATTCATATATGATTAAGTAAAGATTGATTTATATATCAAAACCTAATGTACACTAACTAATGGAGACAACACTCTCATGTGGTGATTGGGTCAAAGATAGTTATGAGCACAAAGTCCAGAGCGCTTTATTTATTGGAGAAAACGTTCTCATGATGATTTAGTCAATCATGTTCACTAGGGTACACATATCTTGATCACTAAGGTACAAATATTGCTTGGGATTTTTAATGTAATGGACAACAATAACTTTAAGGGGCCTCACAACTCCATTTAAGAGCCTTTTCCTCATGAGGTTATCCATCCTTTGGTAACTATAATGTTATGTTGGACAAATCTTGAGTTCTCACTTGCACTCCCATTGAAGACTAAGGTATTGGAGCCAAAGAGATCACTTATGTTATGTACTCAATAGATCTGAAATAGAATACAAATATTAAATATCTTAACTTCAAAAATAAATCAAAGCATTCACATAACATAATCGACACAAGAGAAATGTAGAGAAAACCCTTGAAGTAGGGTAACACCATATGTTATTCCTTAAGGAAGTAAAACAATCCACAAACAATCCTTTCTTGCTACACATACAATATACTTCACCATACCTCCATTACATTGCTATTATTTATTTATAGTATTATCTACCTCCTAGGAACATTCTAGTAGGTGGAACCTTCTAGTAAGCCTTCTTACATTCATTGCATTCACAATGTTACATGGACCTTATTGACTAGAAATGACCTTCATACATAACAATACATAACCACATATCTATTATTATTTCCATTGGATGCCTCCCTAGGTACCCCATATTACCCCCTAGGTATACTACATCCCACCCCCCTTCGCATGTTCTGTCCTCGAAACATGAGAAGAAACCATACAATATGATCCGCTAAGCAATGTAGCCAACTGGTACCAAGTATGAGCATCCATCCACCCTAATAGAATATGAACATGATGTCCAATTATTTCCCTGCCACCTTGATCTTGATTCTTGTTTCTCGTTTCGTACCATGGGGTTGTTGTGATACTTTGATATCACCATGCAATGATGGTATTCTTCCATGTACCTCTCAATTGGTTTCCTTTCTGGTGACATGTTGGTCTATAATAAGTTTGTTGATGCTTACACCCTTGCTTTGATGTTTGATGCTTTTCTAGGTGGTGTGGGTGGCGATATACATCATCCTTAGCTCTCTGTTTTTGTTGCTTGGACTCTTTTACATGTGGTTCCTTTGAGTCATTTATCTCCTTGTATTTTTATTCCTTTTTCTTCCCTTCCTAGGAATTTTCTTCATGTTCTTTTGTAGTTTCTTCTTCTTATTCATCCTTAGGATTTTTATTTGATGTTTCAGTAGGTGCTGCAATTATTTTTTCTGTAGAGACTTTGTCATGTGGTCCTTTGGGACCCTATTGTTTACTGAGAGACTTATCTTACAGTGTGATTTTATTTTTCTTGTACCAAAGCTTCACAAACTCCTTTTCCACATTAATATTAACTATACCAATTGTTGTCATCCAAGGATATTCAAGAATAACATCCACATCATACATATGTATGGCATGAAAATTAGAATGCAACAATAGTTATACATGGCGAACTTAAAATATTTAAAAATTTGAATAGTCTCACCCTCAACTTGTGTGATTTTGATATGTTTTGTAGAAACTTGCAATTTGTTAACCAACTGAACATTGATGAAATTATGCTGGCAACTAGGGTAAATGAAAACTATGATCTTTTCTTTATGAATACATCCATGAACCCGTAATATAGATTTGTCACAGGAAAATAAACCCTTGGGGATCTCTTTATCCTTCTTTATAACACGAGACCACCCATCTAAAAGTACTTTTCATATTATTTATCAAAAAGTGTCATCATCTTGTCATGGTTAAGCAAATTCCACCATATGGCAACATCGTCTTTAAAATCTACCCAAAATCTCCATGTCTTTCCCCATAATGAGTTCATGTTTTTTTTATTAATTCTTCAATACTAGAGTCATCATCTTTGCCATAAAAAAACATCTTAAAAAAAATAGAACTAGGGTTTCAAAGAGAATCGCTTACTTTTTAATGGAACTCCTTGAGGTGGCTAAACAAAAGAGCATAATTGCGGTTAAATTTCTCCAATTAGATACTATGACAACAATTATGAAATGCCACGATCATTTTGAATATATTGGTATAGGTTTGACTGAAATTTGGCCACTCCATCAAAATATACATGATTTGCAAATCAAGTGGTTGTCCCCAGAAAACCCTAAAAAATTGTTGATTTTAAATTGTCAATAACTTAACTTCTTGGACTATGATTCAGACGATTTAGTTTTTGACCCTAGGTAGGTTTTCAAGAGGAACTCATATTTGTAACCCGTTGCTTAAACTTCTGCACATAAAATTTCAAAATTCAAGTGGAAGGTTGTCGTTCTCTTTTACTCTTGAAAAAACGTGCAAAAAAGAAAAGAAAAATCTTCCCTTTTTTGGCCCAAGAAAGAGATTTGATACGAAATGTTATGTACTCAATAGATATAAAATAATATATATATATTAAATCTCTTAACTTAAAAAATAAATCAAAGCATTCACATAAAATGTAGAGAAAACCCTTGAGGTAGGGTAACACCATATATTATTCCTTAAGGAATTAAAGCACTCCACAAGTAATCCTTGCTTGCTACGAATAAAATATACTTTATCATACCTCCATTGCATTAATTCTACCTCCAAGGAAAATTCTAGAGAAAAAGCATTCTAGTAGGTGGAACCTTCTAGTAATCCTTCTTACATTCATTGCATTCACACTACTACATGGGCCTTATTGACTAGAAATGGCCTCCATACATAACAATACATAACCTCCTATCTATTATTATTCTCATTAGGTGCCTCCTTAGGTACCCCATATTACCTTGTAGGTATACTACAACTTACTCTTGAAAACCTTTGAAGCATTAATGGTCATTCCAACATATAAACAAAGCATTTTGAAGTTCATCGATTTGTAATTAATAAAATAGTTAGCTTTGCCACCCCAATAATTTTTTTATTTCATTGAATTATTGTTTAGAAATTTATTAAGATTTTTGTGTTTTTGCTAGCTTAACCATTTAGAAATTGAATATCATTATATACTTGGAAAGTAGAAAGGTGTTGTTTATTGTTATTTGTAGGACTATTAGGAGAATACCGTTGGAGCTTCCACATTCCCTATTCTCTTCTTACAACATTCTTAACATTAAGGAAATTTCACATAAGGTTCCATTCTTACCTACCTTTTTTAGAAGTTTAGTTGTGATTCCAGGTTTAGAAAACCAAGGTTTAAATAGTTAGTGCAGTAGCTAACCAATAATATATTGTAGTTAAGTTCATAATCCCACGGTTGGAAATTAACATTAAAAAAGGGTCATCTCTCCCATGAAATTAAATAGATATATATTACAGAGTTGTGAAAGGATGACTAGACAACAAACAATAAAAACTTGTGATTCAAACACCTTGAAAATAATAAATAGTTAATGACCATTTTCCTTTAGGATAAAAAAGTTATGTAACAATCCTTAGGCATAGAGTTTTTAAGCCTCAACAATGGCAATCCACAGATGGGTTATGGTTTACAATGTAGAATTTAGTAATAAAAAAAAACATAGCCTAGCCATAGGGCATGCAACATTCATAAACAAATAATAAGTGTGGATTTATTTCTCCTTCTCAATGTTATAACTCCATACTTCAACCAACCTAACATAGCAATAATGGTATCAAAACCTAGTATTGGGAAGACAAGTGGTAGGAATGTTGCTACCATGAAACCCCAGATTTAACAATAGTAAAGGGGGATTAACCAATTATAAACAACCAAGAGGGGATACACACACCCACACACACATATATGTATGTGTGTATGTATGTATGTATAAGTATGTGTGTGTGTGTGTGTAAACTCTAAGGAGAATTTCCATGGGGAAAGTCTCTAGGCACTTCCTCATATTTCATTACAAGAAGAACACCTTGTATTGAAGATTTTTGTAGAGGTTTTTTGTTACAATATTTGGTAAAATTAAAAAAAAACAACTCTGCTACAACCTCCACTATTCCAAGAGGTAGTTTTAATTGATGTTCCATATACTAAAATTTTTTGGGTGGGTGAAGGTTGTAGCAGAGGTTTTTATTGGTTTTTAACACATCAATGCATTTTAATGCACATGCACCGATGCGTTCTTAAGCAACATGGGCCGACATGTTTTTAAGTAACATGCACCAGTGCACACACAAAATCACAAAGTACCGGTGCTCTTAAAATTATTACGCATTGATACCATATTTTATTTTATATGAAACACTAGTGATTTATTGTTAATATACATACCGGTACATGTTTTTTTATGCAACGAAAAAACCAGTGCATGTACTACCACCTATATGGAAGGATATTAAAATTTCCATAAATTGAGGTGAGATATTTGTGCCATTTTTTGTCACTAAACACTAGCACATATATTATATATAAAGAAACGGTACATATACTATATTTAAATCACCATTGCGTACACTATATTTAAAACATCGGGTCGTATATTATATGTAAAACACTGATGCAACTATTTGTGACGTTTTGTTGCTTAAAGTAACAATGTTTTTTCACAATTGTTAGCACCAATGCATCTATTTAATTAATGGGCACGAATGCACATTGACAAAAATCACAACATGTTCTATTTTATAGAACGTCCATTTAGTGAGTTCAAAAGAATATAGTGCAACGATATGTATATATTTTAATTAATTGTTTTTTTTTATTTTTATTTTTTTTATTAATCATCTCAAAACCGATTTATTTTTATAGTAACATTGTTTTTATATTTTTGTTATTGCATTTTGATATAATGGTTGAATTAATGCATTATTCAACGAATTACACCTCGATTATTTGTAAAAATGTAAATCATCCATATATTAATTAATCACAACACAACATTTTACAACATTCGAGAAGGAAATAAAATAAGAAACTCATTTTATTATATATGAATAAGAGACTCATCTTTATACAAAATGGGATAATGTAACAATCCACAATAATCAAAATGAAACCAATATGTAATTGTTATACTTATTGGCAACTTGTTCTCATGCAATTGGGACATTATGTTGAGTACATTTAACAAATATTCTGAAACATACAACTTGGAGTAAAATTCAATTATATTGATTGTCATTCATCAATTGAATTGTTGTCATCACTTGAGGTGCATGCATGCCTTATTTCTTTATCACTTCTAGGCGATATTATAATTGGTTATTTAAACTGACATTTTATTCATCGACTTGTTTTTGTTGTTCTATCTGTTCATGTTCCATCTACAAACATAGAAATAAATTTACACACACACACACACATATAGTATAAGATAAATGATTGTGTAAACAAAAAAGTGTACCATAGCAATGAGTGTTTCATAAACAATATACATGTTTTCAAAGTCATGCCACATGCGGTGCATCAAAATCTCTTATGTTGGTTGCTCTCCATTCTTTGTTTCCTACATGTTTAATATGTTATGATAAAGCATAGTCGATATAATTAATATAAAGTTTATTATTGTTCCATTAATTATAAAACAAGAGAAATTAAACAACATATCTACTTACAATTTGTTCAATTAAACCTTGACACTTCAACATATACTCACAACCTTTACTTAACCCAATGTTGATCAATTAATTGATTGGATCTTCATTGTATGTTAACACTTATTAGAATAAATACATGGACGAGTGTAAATTAATTATTTAAATACAAAGATCACAACAAATATGAAATCTTAAGTAAGGCTAAAAATGTAAGTATTCACAAACTTTCTTATCAACCCTTTTCTTCCTTCTTGTCTTGTCTTCAATGCTAAATGGGTTACAATTTTTATTCTTTTCTGCAACAAAGCATTTGAAAATTAGTATTTCATATGGTAATTAAATTTGATGTACATAAAAGAATAAATTAATGATGACATACCTCTAGTGCACATTGTTGTTGGGATGCCTCCTCCTGTGATGCAATTATGTTTGTTTTTTTTACCATTTCCTTGTACGTTTTTTTGGACATCCCTATTGGCATGCATTGGCATGTATTGGATTTCCCCTCTTTTGTCGCTTGGAATTTTCGTAATCTTCTAGAGAATCGAAAAAAACACACTAATATTTTTTTAAATGGACATGAAAGTAAATATAGGAAAAAAAAATAATTTGGTAACTTTTGAAACATATTATAAAAATACATGTTTAGTAATAATACATTTTGAATGATTATTTTTTGTTATTTCAAGTTTCACGAGTCTCATTGACTATTGCTCTGGAATCACTTCTTGTAGTTTATATATAACTTGATTCTTGGAATCATTGGATTGATTTTTGTATTGTAAGTGGAAAGTGCATCTATATGTTCTTTCCACTATATCCCTCAATTTTTTGTAAAATAATTCTCCTCTCATTAATGTAATATCCCCACTATAATTCCTTGTTTAATTAACATCTAATGTAGATATAATATGTGGCTATGGCCAAGCGATGTATATGTGAAATGTATTTATGAGTTTTAATAATAAAATATGATGTCAATTGCTAAGGGAACATGGACAAAGATGGGGGATGAACTTATCCACAAGAGAGAGGAGGGTCTAAGAGAATGCCTAAGAGGGGGTTCAAGGGGGAATTACTCATGTATATTAATTCAACAAATTTTCCTAAATTTGATATTGGTATATGAACCTTCTAATTTTTTTTATTGAGTCTTCCCAAAGCCAATCATTGAATACATGTAAGAGGGTGTGTGTGAGAAGTCACATCTCATAGTTATTGGGCACATGGGGGATAAGTACATTTAGCTTGAGGAAATGTGTGAGTCAAGGGCAAGCCAAAGGGAGGAAATTTGTATGGGTTGGGACGTTAGTTTTGGACAGTCAATGTTTTTGCATGAGCAACAAGTAGGGAGAAAGAAAGAGAGATTAGAGCTAGAACAACCATGGAAGGTGAATTCTAGAGCATGTTGGAGCATATTTGGAGCATTTTGGAGGTGAAGACCGAAGAGCCAGGTTTCCAGGCCAGAAGAGTGAATTATTGTATGATTTGCACTGTAACAACAAGTGTTTTTTGTTGTTACTGGTAGTTTTCCTGGCATCAAGTTTCCTTGAGTTCCCAGCTGAGAGATTCCTGGTTACATGTGCTAGAGAGACCCTGATAAATGAATGGGATGCCAGAGGGATTAAGATTAGTGAAGGGGTATATTCCATGGGTGTGGTAGGTCGAGAGGAAGAGAGACGATGGAAAATCAAGATAGTTGTAGGAGAATATCAAAGGGTTGTGGGATTTCTGACATGTGAGTGAAAAATAAGAGACCACCCTCTTTTGTTGATTACTAGCCTCAACTCGGGGGTTACTTGCTGTTGATATTTGGAGAAAAAAGTCTATGGTTGGGTGGAACGTCTGTCTCAAGCAGCGGGTTGCACAATTATCCATAAAAGATAAGTATTTTATCTTGTTGCTAATTGTATTATGAGTTTATTTGTTGTGCATTAACTATGTGCATCAAACTAATTTATATGTTACTGAAATTAAGTTTAATAGGTATTTCATGTTGTTTTAGCATGTTGTAGATGCATCTAAATAATGATAACATTCAACACTTATATATGCATGTAATTCATAGCTATAAGCCACAATAAATTATTTAATTAGAAGAAATTATCATTTTTATGAGTATTTTGCACTATAATGTTCCTTAGTTGGGTTGGAGGATGTTACATTATGGTATCAAAGCCTTTGGTTCAAACATCGGGTTTGTATGAGCCAAGAGCCAGAGCGAATTGGTGAAATTCATTGTTATAGATTTTGGCCTGTGCAGAGTTGGGGAAAAATGGTAATAAATTAGAGAGAAATCCCCAAATTCATGAGAAGGATTCAAGTTTAAAGGACTCATAACTATTTAATAGGTTTAATGGAGCCAATCTTCAAAGTTGCAGAGACGAATTCGACTTGGAATGGTCGAATTTCACGTTTTAATTGTTGTTGTAGTGTTGAACAGAGTTCAACGAATTGACGATCGACGTCACTTTTGATATCAAGATTGATGACTGAGATTCATCATGATAAATTTAAACATTCATAAGGTTTCGACCGTTTGAAAGGTTGAGTAAATCAATTGTCGAGATTCATTTTCAGTGGTTGGAAAGATGGATTAAATAAATGGTCGAGATTAGTTGTGGTCGTTTGGGAGTTAGAGTTGATAGACTATTAAGATTATCTTGGCTTGGAGATCGACGTTCCAAAATCATCGGGGATTTGTTTGAACTTTTTAAGTGTTGGAAATTTGTCAAGAGAAATTATTGATGGTTGGGCATCGACACAGTTGAATGAGGTTTAGTAGATCAATGACTGAGATCATTTTTCAATGGGAGATTGATGACCCAAATGGATCGAAGTTTGATCGAAAATTTTCTAAGTGTTGGAGTTGGCCAAAGAAAAATCATCGACGACCGATGGTCGGGTCGGTCGGATTCAACGAAGTTTTTTTGGTCGCCAATGGAAATCACCGACAACCAATGGATCGATGGTCATGCATCGACCAAATAAACAAGGTGCCTATTTTTGTTGATGGGCAATGGGTTAATGGTTGGGTGTCGACCAATTTGACGAGGTGTTTGGGTCGTCCAAGAGAAATGGTCGATGGTCGATGAAGGAAAGAGGTTGATGGCATGTCATGTCACATCAATATCCATGTGTCATGCCATGTCAACAAATTTGACACATTAGGATGATGTGTCATGCCATTTCAATGTCCATTTTTCCTACCATGTCAACGAAACTGACACATGAGGATGATGTGGCATGCGACGTCAATAGTTTCCACATAAGACGATGGGGATGGACGACGGTCGACGATCGAGTTGACCAAATTGATGAAGTATTTTTGATAATTAATGTGGATAATTGACGACTGATGGGCCAATGTTTGTCAATCGAACAAATTAGTGAGGAGCTCCAATCACCAACGGAAATCATCAACAATTGACAATCGAAGGTTAGGTCGACAATTTTAGAATTGTGTGTAAATCGATTATCAAGGGAATGGGTCGATAACTGACGATCGGGTCGGAGGGTTGGGAAAAGTGATGTGTGCGCTCAAAGGAGAACATCGACAATCCCAAGGACAAAGCTAATCCTTTTCTTATATATGTAATTACGCTTTAGCAAAGACAAACACAACTCCATGGATGTTTCTTACCTTACTTATATTTCTTCCCCTCATAGACAAATCATAGTGACAGAATTTGTCATAATTAACAAATGATTCCTTAAATTTATAAGAATTTTTTTTTTAATGATGGCTAGGTAGGCCTTATCAAGGATCACTCATGATGTCTTAATCCAAATATTTGCTCAATAAAGTACTTGGATTGACCAAGTCAACATTGGACTTAAAGAACTAATGATAGGATAAACTATCCCATATGTCACATAACATATCCTATTATTCCCTTGATGCCACATTTACTCTATGACACAACACATTAATGACATAACCCTAACTTTGTGACATAACTCGACACTAACACAATTCTCTCATCCCTCCAATGCTTGTCTCAATTCAGGTTTATACACTCAACATTTCTATGAATAATTTTTAATAGATAATAACTTTAATTTGAAATGACTGCCCCCAAACCACATAGGTGTGGCATTTGTTTAAACCAAAAGAAATAGAATTTTCCTACAAAACAAAATGAAAACTATGCAACCAAAAGAATGTACTAAATGATGCATCATAATGTCCTCAATCAAAATAAATGGTCCAACACAATCACCTTTGTGGATTACATATAGTCACATCCTAATAACATGTTATAATCTAAAAGCCCATCCACAACTTCTCTGTTCATTAAAAATAGACTTACTAACAAACTCTACTGAAAGATTTTGAATGACATCTTACAGTGTGAAAGTTCAATCATCAAAGGTATGCAAGGTGATAAAGGAAGGAGAAAGTTCATGTGAACCTATGTTCTTCCATATAGAAGAAGACATGACACATGATGAATCTCCCTGATCAATAGTAAAACTATGAATGTTTATACTCTTAATAGAGATGAAAATTTGAAACACAATGCCATAAGGAAGTCTTAGTTCAACATCATCTAGGTTGAAAGCAATGAGATTATAATAGGTAGGATCAATACATCCAAGGGTCTTCAACAAGGTATTTCTCTTGGAAGGGTAGGTCTAGAGGAACTCTAATGATAATATAGCCAAAGGAGACTGATAAAAATATTCATGATACTATAATGATGGGCACCCCTAGTTTTAGGATTCTACAATATTCTCTTCAAAGGCATTGTAGACACTCATAGGGTAGGGTCAGCTAGGGGTTGATTTCTTTACAAAACACTACTACAAGAAGGTTGAGTTTTGTCTATATCCATATAATCGTTTTAAGGTGTTTCATAAATGAAATTACATAAGGATAGTTCACTTGACTAGATTTTATGAAATGTATTTTTATTACTTCTATACAAATAGGTCAATCTAGAGGGGTTTGCATCTACAATAACCCAACATAATACTAATGGATAGAGATCTTAAGATGGAAAGTGATGGAAATGTTGAATATTACATTTATTATAGTTGTTTGTTGTGAAACGATGTTATTGCATGTTATAGTTAGGAAAAAGGTATGTATGTATTTTTTAACATTAGCATTATTAGCTATTGGAAGAAACCCTTATTTACATGGGTCCTAATCTTAGTGTCTTGGAGAGATCCCTCTGTAACACTAGATATGAGTTAATAGTTGTAAGAGTTTATTGTTCATAACAATAATAATATATTCATGTTGATGTAATATCCCTCTGTAACATTTTTGATGCAGTCTTCAATTATAGATATTTAATTCTCATAGTGAACGTAACTATGATATATGATATGTAAAGAAATATGGCCTATGTATAAATGAATCAAATTTATAATTGTGTTAAATACATTTCCTGAACTATTATATTCTACAGTTTAAGCATAGTACACTATGACTCCAAGTTGAGAGAGAATGGTAATATTCCTATCATGTAGGATATTGCACTGAATATTAAATTGGAATAATCACCAACAAACTATGGGTTGAATAAATCCAAGCTTAATTACACATAGTGATAAATATTAGAATATTTGTCACCTTGTAATTGTGAACAAGCCTCAAGTTAACTCTGATTTCATTGAGAACATAACCAACCCATGTGTAAACTCCTACCGCAAAAAGAGAAATCAATGTGATCTTTTCTAGATGCATTGCCAATGCATTACCATAATACTAGTGATTAAAACAAGAATTATGACTATGTTTCTCCCAAAATCTGATATGTTAAGATCACTGATGATTTGGTTTTAGAATATGTAATATGTCAAATGATAGGTAGTTATGAATTCTAAGTTATTCAATGAATGATCACACATTATTCTTGTCGTAATTCAATTCACAAATTGAATAGTGTTGGAAAAGTAATCAGTTAGGGTTACTTTGTTGAAGGAATCTGAAACAAATTGTTATCGGGAGTCCAAGAGACTTCTTGGAAGACGAATCTAAAGATCATCTACATGTATTTATATCTGTATCATATCAATGAATAATGCAATTCAAGCCTCCATTTGTGTACTTTGACAAAGGTATGAGAGCCTATAGTTCACATGCCTGAAAAATGTCTCCCTTCCATGCCTATGTATGTCAGTCTGCATCCCTCTCACGGGTCTGTCTATCCTATTCTTGCATGACTGTGCGTTATGGTTTTATCCTTGCGTGACTGTGGATTATGGTTTTATGGATCACTCGTGTTGAAATAAAAGCCTATTGTTGACACCTTATGGTTGCACACTTTTCTAGCAATGATTGGTTAACAATTCGATGAAGGTGATGAAATTTGTGGTGTAGTGGTCAATGTGTGTGTTCGACTAAAAATGAGTGAAGTTGGTTGCACATAATGGGTTGCACCAAATTGGAGATCAGATTATGCATACAACTTATTTCATAAAATGCCACTTCAACATAATTGATGTCATCTATGAAGTATTCAGATGCTAAAGGCACACACAGAGGACGTAAAAGTCAATAGTGCAGAGAGAGCCTTCATTTTGGAGCCACAAGAGGCATTGCAGATTCTAAGTCGAGACCAAAGCCCACGAAATGACCTAATTGAGAAGGCAATGTGGGTTCCTCATGTCCTTTGTGTCAACGTAGCACAGACCGAGTAGCATAACATATCTCATTAGACTAGACTGGTGAATGCACGTATTTGTTAGAAGGAATCTCTCGCAGACTAATATGATAGACAAATGCATCTATTCCATGCCATTCCTCGCTATTTTGATGGTTGTCCCTATATTAAAAAATTACGTAGAGGTTTGACATTTTCAGCTCTAAGATTGGTGCATAAAGAGGAGGAATTCAAAATTTGGTTATCTCCAATTTTGCATTCTTGTGAACCATGCTTTTTATGCACATACACAATGGTCGACAGTGAATCATGAACCATCTTCTCCTACCCAACTGTCAACTTTCCCTTCGGTAGAGTTGCCAAGAGGGAGAAGAAGAAAAATAGTCAACAACGACTCCCATAAAATTTCAGGTGAAGGAATTGGAGTTTTGAGGGTTCCACTAAGAGGACATTGCAGTTTTGGTCGATTGGATACACAACACCATTATAGTTGTTGGTAGAATCGCTTCATTATCAAGGAGAAAACCCAATGCCAATGCTTGTAGTGACATATTCCTGCAATCAACTTGAGGGAGCTCACTTCACTCCTCGACCGAGCTACTAATCTTACCATTAGATTCGTTGTCCAGTTTATTGCAAAGGTGAAGGGTTACAAGAACTGCACGATATGTATCTAAATGACCCTTGATATGTACACATATTTGTGGAAGATTTGATGAAGCACAGTGATCTTATGCTAGATGCAAGTGGGGTATCCTTGCTGGTAATTACCCAAATCATGCAAATCAACGTGCATGGGATTATGTTGAGGCATGTATAGAAGTGGCGAAGGAGATGAATGTTGGCATGGTGGATCTATAGAATGATATTCAAAGAACAAAGGATTAGGAGACATATGATCATAGGCCTCTTGATCCACTTCCATATTGGATTTTATTTCTACCAATAGCTTGGTTAGCTTATCCATGAAATCCACCTTGGGAGAGTCGAGATTTGGGAGTCCCTTACAATACTATTTTGAATGGCATTGTTCTCTATCCTATTCATTTGATGTTTTTCCTTCCAGTTATTCCATTTGAATATCGATGGCCTTGCCTTTCCACTTGCACATATTTTTCCATTAGATTCCAAGAGATTTATTGTTACCCAGATTGGTGGGTTGTGTTTTCAATCCTTGGTTGCGCCCTCTTCGTCCTTGTAAACATAGATGTGATTCTATATTATTTCTTTGGAGAGCATTTTCGTTACGTCTTTTCAGATTCATATATAACTTGGGGGAAAATATTTAGCTTATTATGGTGCTCAACTTTTGGAAACGAGAATTAAGGGTGGTTGATGATAGAAACAATGAAATTGTAGGATGATCCATCGTGGTCCTTATGCTGGTTTCTTCCAACTACGAATTTAGTATACATCTATTCATTTTCCTTTGATCATTATTGTGTTTTTAATCATATTTGATAAATGAGTGCATTTTTAGTAGAATCTGACACCCTTCATTTTTTGAATTTGCATAGTAGAGTTTGATTGTTAAGGGTCAAGTTTCAAGAAACCCTTGAGTTGTAAGTCAATGTTTAAATGGATCGAATTGATGAACCATTAGAGTTATTGAACACTCTACTACTCTCTTTTGTAGACAATACAATCACAACTAACAAAGCAACTATGCAATTTGTTCTAACTTGTTTACAAGTTCCACAAGCCAAAGTAGGATTGCTTCAAACTCATACTCAACTTCTTCACAATGAACTTGAACAAAAGAATCTTCGACATTATGAACTAGTATTTGTTCAAAACAACCCTCTTTTCGAAGAAGAAGAAGATGATTCATATCAACAACAAATGCAAGAGCATCTCAATGAGCCAAATTTAGATATGGGTGCAAATGAAGATGGAATTGTGTAGAATAAAGTTCATTTTTCTCTTTCCAAGCCAATCATCAAACTTTGAAAAGAAATGAGGAACAATAAGCACATAACATGTATTGTATATGAAAATGACGTCACCTTTCATATTTTGGATTATACCAAACCAAGCTAGTTCTAGAGTGTTGGATTGGTACACGAGAATTCATATTCACATTGTCTAGTTCAAAAGCAGATTCTGAAATGCCAATATTGTCATCGAGTTGGCCACATGGAAGATCTAGTTTTTAATCTTCATCCTTGTGAGCATTGTGGAAAGAACAATCATCTTTCAGATAGATGTCCCAAACACAAGAAAACTGCAAGAGTAAAGAACCACTATGGGTGGATCACTTCTTGAAAATGGTCATCAATAGCCAAGAAGATATCAATCATACTGAAGAATTAATTCTAGAGTATTGACACATATTGCAGTGGAGATATTTGCATCCTCTCACATTGTACCTGACAGAAGGGAAAACATGAGTGATTAATAGTCATGCTTCAAGTTTCGAAGTCCTATCAATTGAATAGTAACAATCAAGCGTGATTTACCACCAAATTGGTTTGTCGTTTTGATTAAACCACCACTTGGTAGAAGACTTACAACTTCTGCTAAACAACAATTTATGGATTTCCTTAAACCTCTGATTAATAGAGGAGTTTCAACTTATGCTTGAGAACTGTTTATGGTCATGTTTAAAACAACATTCGAGAGCACTTCCAATTAGTAGAAGACACCATCTTCCATCTTCTAGCTAACTTAGGAAATGTTCCGAGAACCAATAAGCCTTGGAGCCAAGTTCCAGGGTTTGTGGTATACCTTAAACCGTCATCACCATTTAGTAGAAGACATCAACTTTTTCTAGCCATTTGGTTGGTGGTTATCCCAAAACCACCAAATTCAGAGAGCACATTCATCCATTGGCAACTGTTCACTTCGAGATTTTAGTTGTCTAATTTTAGATTTCAACTTTCATCCGGGACTCATATACACCCCTCCGAATTAAGAGAGGAATGTTGGAAACATAATCCATTAGGATTACTCGGTTGAAGGAATATGAAATGAACCATCATCGGAATTCCAAGAGACCTCTTGGAAGACAAATCCAAAGGTCATCTACATGAATTTATATTTGTATCATATTAATGAATAATGCAATTCACACTTGTCTTTATTTGTGTATTCTAACAAATGGCTTATACTTGCATATAGTTGTTTGCATTAAAAAAAAAAGAGAAGTATAATATAACTTTGTATTTGCTTGTTTCGCATCTAATGCATAGTAAACATGTAAAAGAGAAACTTCATATTAATACATAATTACATTACCTTTATAATTAGTATTAAAAGAAAAGATTTTATAACTAAAAGTTGTAATATAATTATAGTAATTTTAAAGTAATATTTCATGACAATAAATACAAATGGGGTATATTATATGCATGAGTAAATCTATAAGAAATAATTCTAAATTAGTCACCGTGACATACATTTAGTATGTAGCATAGACTATATAAATTTAATAAATAAATAAAAACTTATTAATACTGCATTACTTAAGCAACCTTAGGTAGGTAGACATGCAAAGGTTGATGCAAAATACATATATTATTATTTTAAATTATGTAATTCACAATTTTGTTATTTTTTAAAACACTAAGTGGGATGCGATATGTTTAGAAATGCAACATATAATTCTATGTTTTACTTGTAAATGTTTTGAATTAAAAACCTATTAATTTTGTTTAGTCAACTTTTACTCTTTATTTTTTTCTTATTTCCTTAATTTGATATCATAAATCAATATACATAAACATAAATCAATATAGAGGAGGATTCGCATTATCTTATATTTTGTTATGCTAGAATTTCATACATCAATGTTGACCTTCTTCATTTGAGCTTAAAATTATATACCTATATCTTCTTCCTAGTCCCCACAAACATCATTCTCATTCCATCTCTTAGTCTCCTACTTATTAGTACATATTTTGCAAATATCCATGTCCAACAACGTGTTCATAGGAAGAAAAGAATTACTACCCATGTTGCAATTTCTAAGAAGCATAGTTGAATTCTAGATCATATTGGAAGATAATATAAAATATTATCATAGCAATGTTCTTTGTTACTTGGAAAGATATTTGTATTTTTCAACTTCATATAACACAAATTTTGCATCTTCACATGTATTAGTTGTTAAAAATGAAAAAAAAAAATCTAAAACTTTCCAAGGATATCAATTTAACACTCTATAGGAAATATGTGGTTCTAACATCTATGGGTTATTCATGAAACCCTGAGTCTTGATTTGTTGAAAGAAAAAATAATTTTTTAAGATTTTGTGTTTGGTCCTAATTTATAATATTATAAATCCTATACAACTTAGCCATTGTTGTAACACATTTTTTTTATTGTCTCCGTCTCCACTTCATCCATTTGGTTTTAGGTAGCAATCATTTAATATCCTACCCAATCCTCAAAGCTGTTACAGAATACTTTATTTAGATACTCATCGTGATATTTATCATACTTTGAAGGAAAAAAATATTCACATACTTCTTCATTTACTTAAAAACCGTCATTTACTTAAACACAGTGGAAAATCGTATATAGAAGGTTGTACGGTATCTTTTATCCTCTTAATATTTTTTTTTTGAGAAAATACATTGTGGAGTACAATCATTTTTATTGAAAATGCTATATGCACTCCCTTGGTTATATTTTGTATATATGCAATCACCATTACTATTTTTTTTGGTCACTTATGCATAACCTGCTTTTCTTCCTTCTATTTTTTGGTCACTTGTGCATAACCTACTTTTCTTCATAGAGTAACTACATTCATATGGCTACAACATAAATACTATTTAGTTATGGGGTTTCACTCTTATATTGTGTATAAGATATCTCTTAAGATTTCTAAGATAAAGTCACTACATTCATGTGGCTAGCGCGATAAATACTATTTAGTTATGGGGTTTCACTCTTATATTGTGTATAAGATATTTCCTAAGATTTCTAAGATAAAATCACTACATTCATGTGGCTAGCACATAAATACTATTTAGTTATGGGGTTTCTCTCTTATATTGTGTATAAGATATTTCCTTTTGTTTCCATATTGTGGCCACGATAGTATTTATTGTTATTTAAAAAATTATGATGGCTCTAATATATGTTTGATGAATGGCAATATGATTTTTCAATCACAACAATCTTCCAAACGAGTAAGTCTTTCTAATATAGCATGCAATAAATGATGTTGATAATAATGATTATACAAATTTTGCATGCAATAAATGATATTGATAACAATGATTATACAAATTTTGGAAAAATAGTTTTATTTTTTTCAATATAAAAAAAATTGTTTTTTTTATTTTATTTTATCTTGATATGCATCGTAAAACAATGATGGGCATAAAGTGCTAAGATGGGATTGTTTTGGTACCTTCTTGCATGCCTCATTTTCACTTATATATCCTATACATTTGCATTTATACTATTTGTATTTATTTTTAAAGATATTTTTTTTATAATCTTATTCAAAATGTTTTATATATTTGAACTATTTCATTTTGAAATATAATATTAATGAAACTTTATTATGAAAGCATAATTAAATATTTAAAATTATGAGAAACAACACAATGAGACTATGCTCACAATTTATATTGTTCAATAAAGATAGATTACATCATTATATAGAAATCTAACCTACTTAGACTATTACAACAAATACCAAGAAAATAACATTTACATTAATTGCTCCACTATTTCCAAGTCTCCCCTTTAATGGAGAATGACTTCTACACCTAACATTTCCATAAACAACTAAAACTTAATCTTTCCAAGAGGCTTAGTGAAAATATCAGCAACATTTTCACAAGTATTACAATACATAAGAACTATTTCATTGGACTACAACTTTTCTCTAACAAAATGAAACTGGGCATAACATGCTTTGTCCTTGCATGATAAATCGGATTATTCTCCAGCTTGATTGAACTTTGATTATCACATTTGATCATTGTAGGTTCCTTTTGTTCTTCTCCAACATCTTGAAAAAGTCTTCTCAACCAAACAACTTCACAAGTTGTTGCACACACGACTTTATATTTTGCTTCAGTAGAAGACAAAGATACAATAGGTTGCTTTTTACTGCTACACGAAACAACCCCTGATTCAATGCCAAACACATATCCAGTGGTTGATCTTCGATCATCTAGATTGTCAACACAATTAGAATCTGAGTAACCTATCAACTCAACATCGGATGCATTAGCATATTTAATACCATAATCAAATGTTCCTTTTAGATACCTGAATACCGCCTTTGCTGCATTCCTCCAAGTTATATTGAAGACGAGATGTTGGAACCTTTTAGATTACTAGTAAAAGGGACATTAAATACATGAGAAAATGATAAACCCGCTTTAGATACATCTTCCCATATTGTGTGGAAACATTAAGAAACTGTGACTAAATGTTTTTAGTAAAACATGCATCTAACTTGTTATTTTTTTTAAAAATACTCTAATAATAACTAAGTAATATACTACTAATATTTTATAATATATACTAATACTAGAGTTTTATTAATTATTTATTAATAATAAAATAAATAATAATTAGTAATATATATTATTAAAGTTATATATAAATATATACTAATACTAGAGTTTTATTAATTATTTATTAATAATAAAATAAATAATAATTAGTAATATATATTATTAAAGTTATATATGATTTTACTAGTGGTTGAGTGGTATGTATATATTCTTGATATTTGTTGTTATTCATTATCAAAACTATTGTTTTCACAATATTCCTCCAAATATGAATGAAGTACAAATTTATAAAATTATATATTTAACATTCATTATATAATACATTATTTAAATAAATTTTATAATAAAAAAGAGATTAAATTAATATAAGAATTCAAATATTTAAAAAACCAATTAATTTATTAGACAATATTCAACAAAATCATATTACAACTTAAAAATTTTATATCATCAATACAAAAGTCAATTAATTTATTAAACAATACCCAACAAAATCATATTACAACTGGTATAAATACCATTTCAAAAATTTATATCATCAATACTCAAATTTTATAAACAAACATAAAAAAAATATATACTTTGAACTCGAGAATTATAAACAAACATACAAAAAAATACTTTGGAAAATAAGTATCCATAATCTCAAACACAAGTTAACTTCTCAACCATTTCAATATACCATCTCAAACACAAGTTAACTTCTCAACCATCTCAACCATTTCAATATACCGAGAGGCCACTATAACTTCTCTTTTAACCAAATACATCCAGGGTGTCTTGACGGGAAGAGGAATGTTGCTCGTGACATTAATAATATTGATATTGACATTTTTAAAACCATTTTCTACTGCATGAAAATAAAAATGTAAATGAATTCATCCATAATCGACAAGTTCACTATCATATATACCTAACCATTTCACATTGTCCCCTTTCTTGAATTGTCCTTGCTTCCTTTCTTGAATTGTTGTTTTAATAAGCCTTGTCAAAAACAAATTATATAGATATATCATATAGATCTAACCATTTCACATTGTCCCTTTTCTTGCTTGAATTGTCCTTGCTTCCTTTCTTGAATTGTTTTTTTAATAAGCCTTTTGTCAAAAACAAATTATATATCTATATCATATAGATCTAACTATTTCACATTATCCCTTTTCTTGAATTGTCCTTGCTTTCTTTCTTGAATTGTTGTTTTAATAAACCTTGTCAAAAACAAATTATAAAGATATAAGAAACAAGAGAATATAATTATAATATAAGAATGTATATTCATGAAATAAATTCATTGTACTCACCAAGTTAAAACTCAAATTAATTTTTAAAATATTACATTTTTACATCAATTTTATAATGTGTAACATCAAAACCATCTTTTGATTTGACCAGATTTGTTTCAGTCTCTATATTGATTTCCATATGCTTTAATAATGCATAAATGAAACTTTGATGTAGAGAAGCAAAGTAATAAAGTATATTCAAAATAAAACCACATTGTAACAAACTACTTAACCAAAATCTGGATATTATTGTTCTTTAAAATTTTACTTTTAACTATACTTTTTAGTTTGGAAAAGAAAAAATACTAGCTATTACACTCTTTTGAATTTAAAATTTAGTGTGGAATTGCAAGAGAAAACCAATTGTAGATCATATCTCTTCCATAACAAATCCCTAAAGGTTAACCCAAATCCAAACTCTGGAACGTAGCCCATGTTTATATTTCCACTCACCCACATAGGACTAAGATGTACAAAATTCTTACGTAATGACATTGGGCACCAAAAATTAACAGAGAAACATGCCATGCCAAAGAGATCCGTCCTCTAGAAGGAAAAATAAAATTAACCCAACAGAGTTTTTGTTCATAATCATGACAGTCGGCTCAAGCTTATTCTAAGAAAGGCCAGTCTGATCCGTGCCGTGTTCGTTGAAAACTAACATACGATCATATTTTGAACTGTTTTGTTGCTATCTTTCTTTAGCGACCCAAAAACATGGTTTCAGAGAGAATGATATTGTGGCGTGTCCAGAAGACAGGGATTGGGAAAACTGCTAAGATGACAAGGGCATAATATATATGTAATCATTGCCTTTAAAACTAGAAAATCAATTGAATTAAAATCCTGCACTAAGCAATAATCTCATTTTTCAGTTAAGGGATGTAAACTTAACATCTATGAAGCCTGACGCGGAACTACCTAATTCAATTTTCTAACTCGTAAAAATGCTCTTTGTGACCTCTTTTGGTGACATAGTATCAACGACCTCTTTTTTGAAAGATTGGTTATTTGCATCCTTTACTGTTATAAAGGTACCCCTTCTCTTTGGCAATAACATATTGCTCAAAATCCAAGGTTGGCAGTCATCTACAACAATTCTAAACGATAACGCAGATTCCATTTACTTCCCTCTGAAGATTTGAGATCTTAAGGTACCCAAATCAGTGATGTAGTTTCGTTGATTACAATCTCCAAATTTATTAAGGTACCCAAATCAGTGATGTTTCGTTGATTACAATCTACAAATTTATTAAGGTACCCAAATCAGTGATGTAGTTTCGTTGATTACAATCTCCAAATTTATTAAGGTACCCAAATCAGTGATGTAGTTTCTTTGATTACAATCTCCAAATTTATTTTATGTTATACCATTTGGCAGGTGGGAATTGGTATCCCGAAGTTCATCAAAGAAAGGATGTACACAAGTTTCCAAATGCGGTACATTATTTTAGCAGGACAGCTATTAAAATTAAAAGTCCTCAGATTGAACCTTTTTACTGTTGGGTACGTAGTTCCTAAAAAGGTGGTTATTTCCGACTCTGCACGGAAGGCTTGGTGAATATTGGAATCTAGAAATGAGATCTATAACCTCACGTGGCATATGCTTGTGGAAAATTGTAGGGAACAAGACATTAATCAATACACAGTGACTTGAAGTATCCAAAGACACATTGGTTCCATATACTGACCTTGTGAGCCTTTACTAGTGGAAATTTGAATTCTATATAAAAAGGATTCATGCATTTAATTTCTTCATGAGTTGGAGTACCAAGTCCTGGATAAATAGAACAAAAAAAGCATTAATAATGGAAAACCGCTATAAAGTAAAATCAAAATATTTAGGGTGTTGTCCAACAGATAAAAATTGTACGTAAATTGAAAGTATAATACTTTGATAATCCTTACAAACTAATAAGATCCAGAGATTGTACAAGAGAATGAATAAATCGGTAACATTGTCAACAAGTAAAATTAGTTGTATACCTTGTTGATCCAAAAATGAGTTCTAAAGCGTGATAATAGCAATAACATATGTACTATATGATTGTAATCCTAATAGATCAGAAAAGAATAATTGACTAATTGGCTTGAACTATGTACTATATGATTGTAATCCTAATAGATCAGAAAAGAATAATTGACTAATTGGCTTGAAGGGCCCCATGTCATCATGATTGATGTCCAATTTCACATGTAATGTATGTAAAGCTGGCCAATATATTATTTTATTCATAATATCTTTTCCATGTAGGAGAAAAGATAAAGAAAGGGAAGCAGTTGGAGAGAAATTGAAGCATTAGGGACACGTGACCTTCCTGACTCAACATTCTATATTATATATCCCCACAATGAGAAAGGGGTTCTTTGGTTGTGAATGATGTAGAGAGGCTGCCCGGATGTCACTGAGGAGCATAGAGACGAACCAGAGGAATATAACTTGCCCATGGCTGAATAATAAAGAGTCTGATTGAAGCCAAAATAATGTTTTTTTTCTCGTTTGGGTTTCCAGGATAAATTTTGAGTTTTTGTGTGATGATTATAGTGGTTTATATTTGTTTATGAATGGAAAATGGTGTGCACTATAATTTAATGGTCGACTGTGTATGTTTTAGCAATGAAAACTACGTGTCTTTTGGGTTGAGTTCATTTTATGTTAATATGGTTCTCATGGGTCAGTAAACTAGAATAACTACTCTTTAATCTTACCCATACATTGTTTCTGAAGTTGCGAATCAACAACCCTCTGTTTTGAGCCGTTGCTATTTGTTTTAGAAGTTTCTAACTTTGTTTTGAGTCATTGGGCACTTTCTCGACTTGCTGGGGCGGTTTCCTTTTATCCATAAATCATAGACAGTATATATATTGAAAGTTGAGGTTGTCTAGGCGTTCATCAGCCACCGGTGGAACATATAATAATAATAATAATCTATTTTTAAGGTCACGGCCAAGCCAGACACCAAACTGGTGTATGAGACCCCCTTGTTTGTGGGACAAGGGACCCCCTCTGCCCAACGATTTAACTAGTAAAGTCTATGGGGGTATACATACCCTATCCCCCTCTGGATTTGAACTTGTGACCTCTTAGGAGGAAACACATGTTCTTATACATGTTTTGCAAACTTCACCTTCTATCAATTTGGCTAAATATGAAATGGAAACTCATTCACCCATTACAAATTGTCCAAAATTTAGGAATCCAGTTTCAAATTGATGCACCTATAAAGGTTCTTTTTGGATGAATTTTCACAAAATCCACAATAAGCATAAACATTGGATAGATCAAGACATTCCTATGGCAAGTTGAAACACTATCACTGATAGAATCTTGGCGTAATTTATGTATTTTTCTCTTCTCGTCTATTTCCTTTTAATATAAGGAATAGCAAATCAAAATACTTCTTCGTGTTTTCATTGGGAGAACTCAAGAGAAGGGGCCCACGGTTGGTTTCCTGCAACCCCTGTCGTTGGGTTGGAGAGCATTACTTGATAGATACACATGCTAAAAGGACTATGTTAGGTACGAAATGGGTAATTAAGGTCATAAGAGAAATGCACCATGACATACTTTATTAGCATCGCATTTGAAATGTTGTGTGTAAATGGCATACCTAGCCCTATGATTTCTACAACATCATCAGTGCGTCAAATCCTTTTAGGATCTCTTTGGTTCATGTTTTTAAAGAGCATTCGACAAACATGGTAGTTGGTATCTGTAGAACCTGGCCTGCAGAAACCAATGAATATAGAACCAAGATAACAAAGAAGATGCATCACACAACAAACACAACAAACTGGAGAGACAAACTAAAATGGGGGCAATGATATCTTTATTTCTTTGTGGAGAAATGTTATACAAATCTCAAGAATCTCCTCACGGGCTTCTACATTTAACCAGGAGAGATCCCAAGAGTTTCTCGGCATCCGGAAAACCAAACGATTGAGAACCTCCAAAAAATGTAACGAGAAAGGGTGTGTTGTCACAACCCAACAATCTCCACCTTAACAACAATTTCCTAATACCTTGCCAAACGAATCAAACATCACCTTCCTACCAACCAAGTGAGCCTTCACCTATCATATCCAAACTAATTTCAATGGAGTATCCAATACATGGACTCAAAACACGGACTACCAAAACCATGTGCCCGAAACCACGACTCTTGACCTATCTTCCCCCCTTTTAAACTTGACTTTGGATTTCCCATGACCAACTGTGGTCAAAGTGGCGAAAGGAGTATGTACCACTCACCTTCAAGCCCTAACCCCTCAAACGTTTATAACCAAGGTATGCAGGGAATACCACATGCTCTCCCCTATGACCTAGGTCATCTAGACTTTCACCGATAACATTTCAAACCCGGGGTATGCATGCCTAGCCAGGACTTACAGTCATATGCCCATTTACATGTAATAACTCCACCTCAAACTTGCATTCAAGAGTTTCGCCTTGCCATTTCTTCTACTGTTGCGCATCGTCACCCACTTTTGGAGTTGCTTCACCGCGCCCTCCTACACCCATGGGTGGCATGCCCCCATAATTGGGCATGGGCTATCCTCCTTTTGAAATTCGACAACCACTGCCTCTGACATAGTCAACAACAATGACACACTTGCTCCATCCACCAATGCAATCCTGGTAACTTTCAAAGGATCAATTATACCAACATTTACCATGTCCACATACCTTTGGAAGCACCATAGACAATAATTTTCCCACCGCAACAACACCCTTTGCACATCATTGCTAGAAAATGTATGCACAAGTGTCTTCAATGCGTTATGGATGATTTGGACTCCAATATACCTAATGGTCACACATTCTCCTCCGACAATTTTTTCGACGAGCACAACATACGACCCCCGCAAACTACCTCTGATGTCTAATCTCAGCAACTAACATTGGTTGGGTGTCACTTGTTCCAGGTTTACCTTGAACTTGAGAGCCATGACCGATATTTTTCTTGAGTTGTGTCGCACTAGCCTAATCTTCTTGTCGCTTAGCAACCGGTCTATATTCCACCAGGGCAACCACAAATACCTGCGATGCCTCAAACTCCTCATCAAGAAGAATATTGTTGGCTTGACTATCACAATGGACAATCTCCTCAATTCGTCTAACCCTAAGTGAATCCACTCATTGCACCCTTGTTCTCACTTGAATGGTCAATCCAACCCACGGGCCATGGCCCAAGCTCCAACTAAGGGAGTCCCCTGATAGTCTTTGGTTCACACAAAATCAGGGTCATAGCATTAGTATCCCGCCAATGCGCCACATTGTACCACCTGCTCACTCCAACCCTGTGCACCTCCTTCACGAATTGGAAACGGGTCATGGATCGATTATTTTCCATCTGTCGACTCTGCTCGTCCATGGCCTCTATGGCCACCTACTCGTCTTTTGTCTTGATGATGCAGCAACGCCCGATCCCTGGCCTCTTCTGCTTATTTCCAAGCCACCAGTTACCATTTCTGCTCTATGGGGTTTGTCTAAGTGTCGCCTGGCCAACAATACATTTAGCATCCTGGCCCTTGAAGCCCGTATAGTCGAGCTCGCACTTGACCACCAATGATGTGACCCGGGCAATGTTCAATGCCCATACATCATCTCCAGGTGATCATTGCTCCTTGGTTCTGATGCAAGAGCATTGCTCTGCCTCAGCAAATGCGCCAGCACGCCAATACGCAGATGTGCAATGGAGAAAGGGAGAGACACCGACACTCCCATTTTTAAATTTTCAAATATGATCCAATACGGATTTTCGTGTTGTAAGGTTGATAAATGTCAGGCCATGCTTTGTACAGGTAGCGGTTAGGGTTACCTTAAATGGTTGCATGCAGCAGGTCCAGATCGTATTCAGGTCTGGACGTTCATTTATGGAATGTAGCCGTAGAAGTATGGTGTCGTAACTTAGACAGTGATAGCACTAAGGTAGTGAAGACGATAAGCTTGTAGAGCCCTCATTTTGTAATTAGGAGACTTGAGAGAGAGATCTCAGGGAGAGAGAGAGAGAAAATCTTAGGAGACTTAGGAGGTAGAATAGTTCGAAGAGAGAGCTTAAGAGAATTGGGACTCTGTTACAGTCCAGTTTTGTAAACATCTGTATAGACACACAAAGATAATAGAAAATCAGTTTTTCCTGCATATGGTGTGTTTATGTGTTTGTGCTTATCGTTTCTTTTATATGTTATTCATGTTTTGAATGTATGAACTGGTGAAGTATTGAATGAGTTTCAATTGTTTCTCGTCTTTAAGTTTAGAGTGCGAGGAGTGCGTTGGCAGAGGTGAGTAAATCTCAGAGAAGCTCAAGAGAGGTACTATTGAACCTCCATCAGTGGAAGTGCAAGGAGTGCATAGGAAGAACTTTGTGTTGAGTTCGAGGAGAAGCGAAGTTACTGAACACTCTGTAAGGAGAAGCCTTGCAAGGTGTGCATTGAGCAAGGAGAATCCAGTAGGGCGAGAGGAGTTATTTTCAAGAACCCCTTCAGATTTGAGTTTGGCGAAATCACAGAAACGCATGGAGTGCGTGGGAGATCGAAATCTTCGAGGAGATCAAGCTCAGAACGGATAACGCAGAGAGTGCGTAGGAGACAGACTTACTCTAAGTCCAAAAGCTCAGAAGAAATAACGCTTGCGAGGGCGTAAGCGAGACCCAAAGATAATCGGGTTCGCAGGAGAAAGTTCAAAGGCCGAAACCTTTGAACATTGACTAAATCTTCCATGTCGGAAGAAGGTGGAAGCTCAGGAGGAGGAACGACAACAATCGTCAGATTCGTTGTGAGGAGTGTGGACTGTTAGATAAACGTCCAGTGACATAAGGAAGTACAGAGGAGGAAACATATCTCAATCATTGGGTCTAAGCACAACCGTCCGATCAAGGTGAAGTGCATGGGCTTTAACCCTTGTGTACACGAGGAGAATGGTCAAAGTTTGAGGATTGAGATTTCCAAAGGCCGAAGAGACGGAGAGCCGAAGTAAAATCTCAATCGTCCAATTAGTCGCAGTGAATCTGAGTCGTCAGATCACCTGAAGGAAATCTCAGGCATTGGATCACCTGAAGTGGATTTGAGCCGTCAGATGTCGTGAGATCCATAGGAAGGCAAAGGTGAAACGTTGAAACACCCGAAGTTCGAATAGACGAAGAGTCGAGAGTCGTCGATCTGCGAGGAAACACTTGTCAACAAATCATAGGCTTCGGGTAAGTTGTATTTGAGTTTCGGTTGAAAGTTGAGACTTCCTAAACCCAAAGACCCGAAGTGAATCTAGGTCGTCTGATCTAGAGGATACGTGGCGAAAATCTGTGAACTTCGGGTAAAACCCCGAAGTAATTCATAGTCGTTCGATCTGGGGAGACGCGAAGGGATCACAGCTGTTGATCCAGAGTGGACATGCATCAGTGGATTAAGCACTTCGAAAGTTTGACGTACAGAGGAAGACAAGGTTTGACATTTGAGATTTCCGAAGCCAGGAAATCCAAAGTGACGAGTGTCATCGATGTGAAGGTGGACACGCAGCGCCAAATCCAAAACTCTAAAAGAAAGCAGAGAGGGAAAAGTCCGAGAACACAGAGAAGATTTCAGTCGTTGATCGAGGAAGGAGTCGTAGGACTGTTGATCTGGTCGAGGAGGCCAAAGTCTCGAAGTGGGAGCACAAACGTTGACTGGGAAGAATACGTGTCAGCAGATCTTCCACTCCGGAAGATAACCAATCAGCAATGGCGAGGATTTGAGATTTGAGATTCCCGAAGGTCGGACTCGCGGAGAAGATCTTGACCGTAGGTTCAAGGAGACAGGTGGAAAAATATCTTCCACTACGGAAGATTGCCATACAGAGGAAGTGAATGTTTGAGTGTCGAAACTCCTGAAGGCCGGAAAGTCGAAATCAACGATAGTCGTTGATCTAGAGGGGAGTTACGCGGCGACAGATCATGGTGATCTGAGATTGTACGTAGATGGAGCAGGAAATAAGATTTGATAGCAGTCGTTGATCGTGAGGAAGCGTCGAGAGACAAGAAATCGACGGACGGGAAGGATTGCGGGGCCAGAACTTGCGTGGAGGATAATTATTCCAGAGCAGGCCGTAATTAGAACCACGGTATTCGTAAATGGATACATGGCAACACAAGGAGGATTGCGGGGTGAAAAGCAGGTTGGTTTGAAACCACTCTTTCCCGTGCCCACAATCGCGCATTAGTACAAGGACATGACTCAGGGTCATATGAAGGAGGGGCTAATGCCAAAGGGGCTTACGCCTGAAACTAGTGTTTTGGGAGCACGTGGAAATTAGCTCGCGGGTCTGTCGAGACTTGCACACAAAAGGACAAGGGGCCTGTGTATAATTAATTTGGGTTCAAAGAGGAACCTGAAGAGTCGATCCAACTCAAAAGGAAGAAAGATCCAGAGACCGCGAGGTCGCAAAACCCCAAGAGGGGAGGGGGGTTTCATCAGGTGGTATCAGAGCACAAATTGTTTATTTTTGTAGCGGATAACAAAGAAAGGATATACTCTAATACACACCATCAGGTGGTATCAGAGCTGATTTTCGTCTGTAGATTTCAGGCGAAAGAGAAAGAGGAGAGGACCGATTTTTTGTTTGCAGACAACAAACAAGGAGGAGGTGAAAGGAGATAATCTGATGACATCAAGTGGTATCAGAAGTTAAAGTTTTCCTATGGATAACAGGTGAAGGAAGTAGGGTATTGATGTTGTGTGAGGAGGTTGTTGCACGAGCGCAGCAGCGAAATTTAAACAACCAGGTGAGCTGTGAGAGAAGATGGAGATGCTCTCGGATGTAGAGTGATCCATAGACTTTCGAGGAGGGAAGATAGAAGGTGGAAATGGCTGTTGAAGGCCATGGGCGTGGTCGAAGAGAAGGCCACCAGCAGAAGAACAATCCAAAGGTGGATCTGGAGTTCAATCAGATAAGAGCACAAATGGAGAAGCTTGTATTTAAAATGCAGCAGGATGCAAAAGTGCATTGGGTGTATGAGTGGCCCATGAAGAAAAAGGCGAAATGTCCAATTAAGAGATTGTTAGCCAAAGGAAAGCAAAGGCTGTTGAGAAGGTGGCTGAAAGAATCAAAAAACTTCAGTGACACAAAGGAGGAACAAATTCACATCTATGAACTAGAAATTGGGAGACACCTCAGTGATAAGGATGAGGTGAGATCAGATGAAGATCTCATAAACTGCCAGGTGGATAGAAATGGACTTTCAAGTTGCCAGGTGGGAAATGTAAAGAGATCAGTGAAAGGTCTCGTACACTGCCAGAGGCGCAGTGTTGAAAGTTCAAATTTCCAGGTGGGCAGGGAGAAAGAAATGAGATTGTCGGAAAGTCTCAAGAGCTCAGAAGTGGGTTCAGGTCAGCAAGGAGTGCTGATAGGTGAAGATTCATATGGGTTTGCAGACCATTTGAATGAAGATGAGGGATCATTCTGATTATTGGAGGGATCAAGATATTCCTACCAAACAACCAAGTAGAGGCCAGTGCACATGATCAAAGTGCATTAGAAGAGTAAGGACAACCAACAGACATTGTCAAAGAGGAAGAAATGGAGCAGACACTGATGTCTACCCCAGCATAAGGAGAGGATTATTCAAAAGAATGGCTCAAATTTTTCAGCCAGGAAACTGACACAGAGATGACTGCAGCACTGGAGCCTGCAACAGAAAGAGAAGGAGACAACACAGACCTTATCAATCTGTATGAGGAATTGGAAGCCCTAGACAGAAGGGTAATGCTGCAAAACTTACACATCCGACAGGTCAAGTTGGAAGCAGATGGAGGAGCATACCAGCCAGAGGAACGGTTGGAGGGAGTTGGAGATATGCCAGCACAAGAAGAGCTGACAAAAAAAACTAATTTGTCATAGGAGGAAACTAAGCAACAACTCAGTGATGAAACTGCCAAATTGGAGTCTACAACAGAGTGGCAACTTAATGCTACAAGAGGAAGTAAAGACATCATGGGAGATCAAGTCGATCCACCCACTAATAACGAAGTGCAACCGAGAAGACTACATAAGGAGAGCCAACCACTAGAGCAGCTAGACAAAGTAATAGAGGAGATAAGGAAGCTGATGTTGAGGTCACCAAAAGCAATCAGCAAAGGGAAGTTGAACAGAGGAGAGCCTGCCATAGCAGCAGAGAAGAAACATAAGAAGAAGAAGCAGCAACAGCAACCGCATAGCTGGAGAGGAGCAAGAGGACAACTCCAAGGGAGAGTTTGGGATCCAAGAGGATTTCAACACTAGAGGAGAGCAACTCATGTTTTTCCTAGCAGTGGAGTGTGATGCAAGAGCATCGCTCCACCTCAGCAAATGAGCAACACGCTAATACGCAGACGTGTAATGGAGAAAGGGAGAGGCACCAACCCTCCCATTTTTAAATTTTGAAATATGATCCAATACGAATTTTCATGTTGTAAGGCTGATAAATGCCAGGCCATGCCTTTGTACAAGTAGTGGTTAGGGTTACCTTAAATGGTTGCATGTAGCAGATCCAGATCGTAGTCAAGTCTGGACATTCATTTAAGGAATGTATCCATAGAAGTATGGTGTCGTAATTGAGACAGTGATAGCACTAAGGTAGTGAAGAGGATAAGCTCGTAGAGCCCTCGCTTTGTAATTAGGAGCCCTGAAAGAGACATCTCAGGGAGAGAGAGAGAGAGAGTCTTAGAAGACTTAGGAGGTAGAATAGTTCGAAGAGAGAGCTTGAGAGAACTGGGACTCTGTTATAGTCCGGTTTTTGTAAACATCTGTATAGACACACAGAGATAATAGAAAAGCAATTTTTCCTACATATGGTGTGTTTATGTGTTTGTGTTTATCGTTATGCTTTTATATGTTATTCATGTTCTGAATGTATGAACTAATGAAGTATTGAATGAGTTTAAATTGTTTCTCATCTTTGAGTTTTGAGTGCAAGGAGTGCATTGATAAAGGTGAGTAAATCTCAGAGAAGCTCAGGAGAGATATTGTTGAATCTTCATCAGTGGAGTGCAAGGAGTGCACAGGAAGAACTCTGTGTTGAGTTCGGGGAGAAACATAATTACTGAACACTTTGTAAGGAGAAGCTCTTCAAGGTGTGCATCGAGCAAGGAAAACGTCAGTAGGGCAAGAGGAGCTATTTTCAAGAACCCCTTCAGATCTGAGTTTGATGAAATCCCAGAAACAAAAGGAGTGCGTGGGAGATCGAAATCTTCAAGGAGATCAAGCTCAGAAGGGATAACGCAGAGAGTGCGTAGGAGACAGACTTACTCTAAGTCCAAAAGCTCAGAAGAAATAACGCTTGCAAGGGCGTAAGAGAGACCCAAGATAGTCAGGTTCGCGGGAGAAAGTTCAAAGGTCGAAACCTTTGAACATTGACTAAATCTTCCAAGTCAGAAGAAGGTGGAAGATTAGGAGGAGGAGCAACAACAATCGTTAGATTGGTTGTGAGAAGGAGCCTAGACCGTTAGATCAACGTCCAGTGACATAAGGAAGCGTAGAGGAGGAAACAGATCTCAATCGTTGGGTCTAAGCGCAAAGGATCGACAACCATCCGATCAAGGTGAAGTGCACGGGCTTTAACCCTTCTGTACATGGGGAGACTGGTCAAAGTTTGAGGATTGAGATTGCCGAAGTAAAATGTCAATCTTTCGATTAGTCGCAATGAATTTGAGTTGTCAGATCACTCGAAGGAAATATCAGGCGTCGGATCACCTGAAATGGATTTGAGCCATTAAATGTCGTGAGATCCAGAGGAAGGCGAAGGTCAAACGCTGAAACACCCGAAGTCCAAATAGTCGAAGATCCGAGAGTTGTCGATTTGCGAGGCGACACTTGTCAACAAATCGTAGGCTTCGGGTAAGTTGTATTTGAGTTTCAGTTGAAAGTTGAGACTGCCAAAACCTGAAGACCCGAAGTGAATCTGGGTCATCCGATCTAGAGGATACGTGGCGAAAATCTGTGAACTTTAGGTAAAGCCCCAAAGTAATTTATAGTCGTCTGATCTGGGGAGATGTGAAGAGATCGCAACCGTTGATCCAGAATGGACACGTGTCAATGGATTAAGCACTCTGGAAGTTTGATATACGGAGGAAGATGAGGTTTGACATTTGAGATTTCTAAATCCCGGAAATTCGAAGTGAGGACAGCCGTCGATGTAAAGATGGACACGTGGCGCCAAATCCAGAACTCCGAAAGAAAGCAGAGGGGGAAAAGTCCGAAGACCCGGAGAAGATTTCGGTCGTTGATCGAGGAAGGTGTCGTAGGACCATTGATATGGTTGAGGAGGCCAAAGTCCCGAAGTGAGATCACAATCATTGATTGGGAAGGATACGTGTCAGCAGATCTTCCACTCCGAAAGATAACCAGTTAACAGTGGCGAGGATTTGAGATTTGGGATTCCCAAAGGCCAGACTCCCAATGGAGATCCTGGTCGTAGGTTCAAGGAGACAGGTGGCAACAGATCTTCCAGTCTGAAAGATTGCCATACGAAGGAAGTGAAAGTTTGAGAGTCGAAACTCCCAAAGGCCGAAAAGTCGAAATCAACGACGGTCGTTGATCCAGAGGGGAGTTACACGGAGACGGATCATGGTGATCTAAGATCGTGCGTAGATGGAAGGAAAGAAGATTTGATAGTAGTCGTTGATCGCGAGGAAGCGCTGAGAGATGGGAGATTGACAGACGGGAAGGATTTATGGGCCAGAACTTGCATGGAGAATAATTATTCCAAAGCAGGCCGCAATTGGAACCATGGTATTCCTAAATGGATACGTGGCAACACGAGGAGGATTGTGGGGAGAAAAGCGGGTTGGTTTGAAACCACTCTTGCCCTTGCCCGAAATCGCGCATTAGCACAAGGACACGACCCATGGTCGTATGAAGGAGGGGCTAACGCCAAAGGGTCTTACACCTGAAACTAGTGTTTTGGGAGCACGTGGAAATTAGCCCGCAGGTCTGTCGAGACCTGCGCACAGAAGGACAAGGGGCCTGTGTATAATTAATTTGGGTTCAAAGAGGAACCCGAAGAGTCGATTTGACTCAGAAAGAAGAAAGATCCAGAGACCAGGAGGTCGCAGAACCCCAGGAGGGGAGGGGGGCTGCATCAAGTTCTCACAAACCTTCACACTACCAAACAGAACGTTCATGCTTCCTTCCTTATCTTTGATACCAATTGTAGAACTTGGCCCGCACAAACAGGTCAATATAGAACCAAGATAACAAAGAAGATACATCACACATCAAAGACAACAAACCATAGAGACAAACTGAAATGGAGGAAGCAATATCTTTATTGCTTTGTGGAAGCTCCTCACGGGTTTCTACATTTAACCAGGAGATATCTCAAGTGTTTCTAGCCATCTAGAAATCCAAACGATTGAGAACCTCCAAACGAATATAATGATAAAGGGTGTGTTGTCACAACCCAACAATATCCAAATGGTTGCATTTAAAATAAATGTGGATTATCACCAAAGATCAAATTTGGTTGTACAATCTATTTGGAATTTCTTAATGGAAACAGGGAAATTTGGGTTAATTCCTTCCTTTCTATGAAAATAGTTCGCAGAAAAGGGAATTCATGGATGGGAGGTTTGTTGGAAATGAATGCAGGTAAGTGGTTATCTTGAATATCTCTTAATCACTATCAAAGAGATCAATTTGTTAATCAGCCTTACTGCCATTCGTTACATGATTCTAGATGATTGTTCAAGCTACATTTAGATGTTCATGAACCTATTTGGAAGGATTATAAGTTCATATTATGAGAGGCCAATCAAGGACTTCATAACCACACAGATTGATGTCATGATTCTATGAACTTATTCAATGTCGGATTATTTAATAAAATTAGAATATTCAAGATAAGAAACTAAGATGGACCAAGAGGTGTCAAGGCATATAAATGTGTCCCTCTTCTTTTAAGACTCGAGTGCCTTGGTTGTTGGTCCTTCATAAAGTCTTAGCTGTAAAGAATTGATTATTTTTCACTAACATGAAACGGTTGAGCATGTAGAGTGGAATTGCAAAGTTGCTAAAAACATTTCGACCTAGATTGTTGTCGAGTACAATGTTTTCTTTGTTTCTCCTCGTCATTGAAAAGGTGTTGTGTTTGTGAACAACTATATGATCCAACACGAAAACATAGGTATGTGGCATGTCATCAAATTGGATAAAATTTGTTTCTTATGGATACAATCCTATTGAGAAACTTTTTATGAGGTGAATACTCCATTCATCGAAAGAGAAATTTATGCATTTAGATCTGGCTATCAAGATTTAAAAATTTAGGTACTCTTCAAGTTGAAACAAAAGGGGAAATGCAATCTCTCCTTACTCACGTGAAAAGGGGGATCATTGTGTGGCTTTTCCTTGTTTTTGTTATGGACCAAATACCCCAAATAGCATAAAATTAGAAAGGATAAGTAATTCCACACATTGAAAATGACAGTGAGTGGGTGAATAAGAAGCATCTTTGAGGGGTAACTATATATTGGTGATCTGATAACAAAGTGAGTAATCCTTCCACAAAAATATATTTGATGCACTAAGGTCTTGTTGTAGTTTGTAAATGAGCTTCCATGCCTTCTAGTCCTACTGCAATTACGTCCTTTCATCCAACCAATCATCTTATGGAATGGAAATAACACATAGTAAGGCCTCAATGTTTTTTTCTTTCTACGAAAGTGCATCCACAACCACATTTTATTTCCCTTTTTTTAGATAATTTAAAAGTCATAGCCAAGTACATCTTTATAACCTATTTTTGTTGTCCTTCTGAAGATAGTTTTTTCTTCAAAAAGTATTTCATACTAAATTACATTGGCAAAATATTTTGAAATTTAGTTCTCTATAGTTCCAAAGACACAAGCTATGCAAATATGGGTTTTTGTCTATTCCATAAATTAGGTTTAAACAAGTGCTTCTGGTAAAATAGTCATATATATAAATTGTGAGCACTAAATAGAGTGCCACCAATGTAATTTTAAAGAAGATGTACTAAATTGGTTCAAGTCCAAATTTTAGACCTGAAAGGGAAATATTGGTGACGTGGCAATCTATACATGTTCTCTCTCCTAAAATATGGCAAAAAAAACAATTATAGTATTTTGACCATAACATTCCATTGTAAGCTTCAAATCACGTGGCATTAGAGTAACATATTAAAGTGGACAAAATACAACTAGACTTTCCTTCTAAAATCATCAATGAATTTAAAAAAATAAAAACTTCCTCCTATTGATTGGGTTTGCATAGGACCACAAATGTCTCTATGCACCACGTCAAGATGTTTGTTTTCTCTGTAGGAAGCAAGTGGAACGCTGTCCCTTTGATGTTTAAATAATATACATGTCATCCCCCATATTATTATTTAAATAAATAAATTAAAAGAAGAAGAAATTACAGTATATATCCTAAGGGGATCATCCATATATTATTATTATATAAATAAATAAATAGTAATATTAAGCAATTATAATAATTATTCTAAAGGAGATCATAATAATTACTTATTAATAAACATTTGGGGTAATAAAAGAAAAGGGTAAAATAAGTAACGGTAATTATGGAAAAACCCTAAAACATAATAAAGAATTAAAGAATGGATCATAGTGATCAGGTTCCTTACCATGGATGGATTCTATATAAGTACAAATAAGAAGTAGAAAAATATATCTAATTTTGCTTGGGCAATTTGAGGACATGGATAAGAAGAGTTGACATAGTAGTAGATTGGGGGCTTTAGTGGTGATGAATGAGGGGTTGGTTGGGTGGAGAGTCATCCCCCAAACTCTGTTGTGACATTTGAGATCAAGGATCGAAGGGACACAACTAAGTGGATTCCTTCAACTTTCATGTAAGTTACCATAAACCTTTGTAATCTTGTAATCTTTTACCCTTATCAGATAATAATTGCAATTTGTGATGTTTATCTATGCATTTAGGTGTATTCAAGACTAGGGTTTTGACATATGGTATAAGAGCAAAGGGTTTCAACCCTGGAGGCCTATGGACCTTCCCAATTAGTTAAAAAAAAAAATACGGTTACCAGGAGATCGACTAGTTAGCTATCTAGTAATAGTGAAGAGGATATGAATCTCTATGTTGTGTTAATGTATACAATTTCTTCTTTTTCTGTAAGAACCTTTAGATCTTGGTGCAGTACTGGAAAATTGAATAATGTATAACAACAATTGATTTCTCTTCAAAGAGTGGACTTGCTTTCTTTCAAGCAATTTTTGTTTTGTTTTTAGATTTTTACCTCAATTTTACACGATTAAATTCTGGTAACTTTGGAGATTTACATATCGGTGTTCATTTTGGCATGGGATGAATTCCCCAACTAAGGATGGCGTGAAATATTTTTGTTTTAATTCACGAGTTTAAAATTAGTTTAGACTCGTAAAATGTTTGATGTACATTACAGTTTTAGGTCATAAGCTCAAACCCTAGTGCAATCCCAAGTTCAAATCTTCTTTAAGGTTTCTATCATAAGTTCATACCCCAACGCAGGGATTGATTGAACAATTTGTATATTAATTCATCCGTATAAGTCATGGTGTTGTCTGGGCATAGATTTAATCACCATTGCAGTCTTATGTCATATCTTCAATCCCTATTGCAACCTTGAACCATATGTTCAAGCGTTAGAATTATGAGGCTAAAAAATGATTTAGAACAGTAAATAATATCAATTTGCAACTTTGGTTCAATGGTTGGTGGCAAATAATATCTTAAGCTTGAGCCCAAATTTCTTCTTTGAGATGGTTCACACTGACATGAATGATGATGTTTGTTGTGTTGCAACTTCATTCTTGAAATATTTCACTGAACTTGGTACAATCTTATTGTTATGATGGCATTAATGCTAGTTACTTATTCAGATATTCAATGTGGGTAAAGTTAATCTCCTTTGGAAGTTTATGTATGTAATTCAGACATCACAAAAGGCATCTTGAGCAATACTCCAATATTAAATCTCTCAGGGAAGTAAACTTCAAATCAGACAACCAAAGAACAATAGAAATCTCATCACACTCTTCGTATCAACCTTGGATGTTAAAAGAGACTATGGTTGATTATGATAAAATAGTGGAGAGTAGACGTATTATACACTACAAACACTATTCTACATATATTTTATTATTCAATCAAGCACATATTTATACATGAAGTTTTCCCCAACTACAAAATAAACTCATGAGGGAATATCTCAACTACACATAAATAGGATCTAATAGTTGGAGAAGATCTCTCACAACTAACTAGATCTAACAAACCGAAACCAACTCTAAAGTATTAATTCTAACACCCTCCCTTCATGCTTATGACACAAATAACAATATTGAAATCTCACAAAAGTATTTTTGGACTCTAATCTCAATCTGGTCTGGTCTTCATTAACATCTTGAGCCACTTCTCAAATCTCATAGACAACGCTCTTTCTCACAACCATTCATTCGAGCTACCACTTGATTCATTAAAGACTCAATTGCTTCTGACCATCAATGACATATTTGTAATGACTGACTATTCTTGACATACTTCGAAAAATAGTGTAGATATTCAATCATCCTACTGACATACTTCCATATGTAAAAATACATAGCTCCTTGTATTCACCAGCTATATAGGAAAACAATCTATATATTGAATGTATCGAGCAGTCAATCATATAACCTGACCTTTTTCACATACACAATCTCACAAACACATAAAGATGACCAATAACTATTGTTCTTGGAGCATCGAAGTACAACAAGAACCACCAACTTATAACAAACTGTAGACATAATCAAACCGGTGATGTATTCTTGTGGTACCAAAGTATGTCAAGAACCACCAACTGAAATTATGTTACTCTGTTCTATGATTGGTTTTTCATTATATAATTTTACAAACAAAATAATGCTAATACACACATTAGTTCACAAATTTTCTACTCCAATAAAATAAAATGAACACGAAAGTCCTCATAAGGATTGATTTTTCATGGGGCTATATGATTCCACGACTTCGCCATAAGAACTGAAAACCTCTTGTAGGCATCTATCATCCATGGACCATGCAAGCCCTTCAATGAAGCATTGGAACTCAACATCGATCCAAAGATAACAAGGGACAAACTTCCCCCATGCACAAGTAATCTCCATACACAAGTAATCGTTGAATATTGGCCACTTATGAACACACCTCCATGTGTTGCAATCAAGTAATCCAGACAAGTATCCTTAAAGCCTCCTCGCAGCGAACCCAATTGAAAAACATATTTGAAACATGGATCTCCTCCACACAAACCAGCAAACCCCCACGCGGTCTCTCGTGAGCAAACTAGCAGACAAACATATCAATACATTGGTTGCATTGGCAGATTCTCTCAATTGCAGACCTCAACCACATATCCAATGGGGTCATCAACGAATAGTTGTTCCATGTACATAAAACTTCAGGAAAGCATATGTAAATATTACATAAAGTGATGGATCTACTCCATCGTAAAGATCACATAAGTTTCCCTCCCTATAAACCTTTGCAAACATATTCAGTATACCCCTATAGGCTCATTGGTCAATGTGATTCTGGACAGACCTGAAATTTAGATCTCCAACAACATCGTGATTCTTCTTGGACAGTAACGACGGGCAATTAAAGACTACTCAGTAAAGCAACAACAATAATTTCCTTCTCAACCAACCAAATGGAGAATGTGCACGCAAATTTCCAGAGACTCTTGAACTACCTACTCTCAACCACTGCGGATCTTCTCAATCATTCCTAGCAATACCATAGACATCCATCAATGATTTCCTTGTACGCAACACAATCCTTCCTTGATACAAGTTTGCGACAACAACTTCTCTTAGGTGACGCCTCCCCAATTTCGATGGATGTCTTTTAACAGATTCACCCACACAAAAATCTACACACAACAATATTCTGGCAATTTTCTAGCAACGATGGCTTCCTATTTGTAAATGTGTTGAACTTGCCCAAAAAAGATCTAGCTAGCAAATGACATACATAGTTTGCAGGGAAAATATGAGAAAAGAGAAACAGGAGAGAAAGAATGGAAGAATTCTCATTAACCAAAAAAATGAATGATAATTTACACATGATATACTCTGTATAACTCAACTAATATGCATTGGAGGAGAAGCCAATGCGCCATAGTGGTGGTCTAGATTGATCTGGACACACATCGACAGTTACGGGTGTAAACCGCCACCTAGTTAGTCTCTCAAGCAGTGATGGGAGTAAACTGCCACCTAGTTTGAGTTAACTAATTTCTCGATCTTCTGATAACTGACTAAAACAGAGTGAAGTGAGGAGATCAAGAAATCATAAGTAATGAGCTAGTCTGGCGATAATGCCAAGGACAATGCACATTAGCTAGTGATGATCACAATGTGGCATCTAGACTCCACTCAACTGATCAAACTGAAGTGTGAACTAAAGAGAATATTCTCCTAGAGGAATATTCTTCCTAAACTATAGGAGACTGAATAATGATAAATAAACATAGGGAAAACCTTGAAAAAAATCATGGGTGTGTGTGAAGTATCTCCAACACCCTCCTGAACATAACTATGGTGAAAATAAAGAATGGGTCCCAGCAACGAGGCCATGTTAGGTACCCAAATACAAAAGATACACTAAAATAAACGAGGAAAGAGTAAAAACCTCATGGGAAACACCCCCACTCAAAGTACAATGTATGTAAAAAATAATTGATAGTTGTTAGGCAACTGTGTCCTTCACTCCAAGACGACTGCACAGAGAATGCAACTTCTTCTCAATGAAGGTCTTGGTGAAGATGTCTACAAATTGTTCTGTTGAAGGACAAAACTGCAGGTCGATGATCCTCTAGTGTACTAAGTCCTAGATGTAGTGCATGTGGATCTCGATGTGCTTCGTCCGCTGCCTCTAAAATGGATCTCTACAAAAATTCAGAGTACTCTTGTTGTCGCATCGGATAACTATCGACCGATGAAATTGAATGCCCAACTCAGTGAGAAAATGTTGTAGCCACGTAGCCTGAATGGTTATGTTAACTACCCCTTTGTACTCTGCCTCGACTGAAAGATAGAGCAATAGCAACCTGCTTCTTGCTCGACCAACAGATAGGTATGAAACCAAGACTGAGTGAGTAACCAGATGTGGACTTGCGATCAAGTGTCTGTTGTGGTGATAGTTGTTGCAAGTGTCTGCACATTTTGTTGTCGTGGCTCACTTTGCGCCCACAGTTGCAGACCATTTCATGAGGTGGAAAAGTTTTTCTTTTTCCGACATGTCTTTGATCTCCAACATGAGCCTCATGAACTCCTTGATGTAGGCTTGGATATTACTGGCATGCTTGAGAGACAACAACAGATTCTTTGTGATCCATGCTTGGTTACCTGGACAAAATTGTTCCTTTCAAGGATGCCTTCATCTCTACCCAGTTTTCGATCTTCTCAACAATTCTTCCGACTACCAAGTCTTCCACTGGGTTCCTCCACCAAAGCTTAACGATTCATGTCGAGAACATTGTTGCAATGTTCACCTTGGCTTCGTCCAAACTTTCGTTCAACTGCTCAATGTCCCAACAAAAGTTGCCCAACAACTTATAATTGTGAGTTTTTTCATATGGCTCGGTTTCTTTTATCTTGATCCCCATCGTCCTGACAGTAGAGCTTTGTCTGTTAGCCAAAGCTGATTTCAAAAATGTGACGGTTTCGTCTTGGTCCTTCAACGTCTATATGACTGCGGTAAGTGCGTCCTCCGCTGCCTTGAGTCTATCTTGAATGTCGTTGGTCAAGGTGTCGATCATCAAATCTGCAGTTGTCTATGAAATGTGAACGGCTTCGCTAAACCCACACTTAATCTTTCCCATCTTAGTCTCCATCTGATCGACCTTCTCACAATGCTGGCACAACGCATCTCTCATTTGCTCGACAGTCCTTTCCAAGATAACGCTCTGATCCTTCATTTTGTCGATCTTGGGCTCCCTCTCGATGTCACTGTCGTCAACCATGGATGGCCCTCCAAGTATCTTCACTTTACTTGTGAAGGGTTAGTCCAAGGAACCAAAGAGGTTGTATCAAGACTTCTTAAAAATACTGCGATTAAATCTGCAGTTACTTTGGCGATCAAGTCTATGATAAGCTATGTGATAGTCCTGCATTTTTCTGCCTTTCCCAACAACATTGTTCACCCTTAGAACTCCGTGCTTGGCCTACTAAAGGAGTGCCCTCACGTCTTCTCACAAGTCATGAATTACGTTCACAAATCGACATTGTCACAACCCACCAAACCTGTGTTCAGGTTGCCTCTGCGACGAGTCAGTCCATTGAACCCTCACCAAATCTGCACCCAAACTATTTCACCAATAAGTGTGCCCCTCATCCACAACTCTTCTGACTACAGTAGTGGTGAAGAGCCAAATATGCTTTGATACCAGCTATCACAACCCCATAGGACACCTAATCAAATCTTGCAATCATTCACCTCTCAAGGGCGTGTGACACCACAACAATTCTTACATGGCTTCTTGGCACACCAAGTATACTTCGTCCGAACTACGCCTCTTCACCTAGAGCATAACCATACTCTGTTCTAGGCTACCAACAAGTCACACTCCTACTCTAGTGCAACTCTTGCTTACTTGGACACCTCTGATGTAAATAAAATGTTTAGAATCTTATGTAATTGATATATTTTACATCTATTCCAAGATAAATTAAATTGTATTGTGATTATGATTATATTGTGATTATATCACAAACCTTTTAATCATTATTCCTTAGTAATATTGCGAAAACTTCACAATTAGCCGAAATATTTATTTTGAAGAAAGATGTTATATCTCCCAACTCTGTTGTAAGTATTTTATATATCATCTTATTTTGAACGCAAGTGTTTGCGCGCCCATCGCAAACGCTTCATAATTTATCGTCGAATGAATCTCATCTTTGACTTTTTGAGTATAGTTTGATGATTTGTGCTTGAAGGTTTATTTCCTCCTATTCTTGCAACATGGTCTACCTACATAGTATCTTGAAGTCGTGGTAAAGTTATTTCCTCCTATTCTTGCAACATGGTCTACATACATACATATCCAACGTATCTTGATGTCGTGGTAAAGTTCCCTACGGATAAGCGAAACGCCCCTTGATCAAGACCCCTCTTTGATCGAAGACAAAAGGAAAACAAATGGTGTACTACTTTAGTATTATACCTATTTCAACAACAATTAGAATGAGAGAAAGAAGGATGGATGACTTACCTTTTTAGGTCGGTTTTCCTCGTGATCCAGCCTTTGACCTTGATATCCAATCTCCTAGGTACAAGAAGCCTTTGACCTTGATATCCAAGCTCCTAGGTACAAGAAAAGTCCTGCAAGAAAGCGAAACCACTTCACCGTGACTCAATCAGTATATATTGTTATCTTCTTAAACAATAAAGATTACATTGACTTTGTTCAAATCCCTTTTTACATAAATTTCTTTCTCACAAATGAGTGAAGAAGAAATAATTGATGAATTGAACCAACTGATGTTGCATATCAAGTTATGGAATGTTTATTTTAATTATTCATTTTGATTTATTGATTAATTTAAACAAAACTGCAATGACCCATCGGAGTCGTCACCCTCACTGCACACCAGAATATAACGTAATAATGTCGTCCACCTGAAGAGAGGGAAGATGGTGGGCGTTCACAAAACCGGTGTAACTTCCTTCCTCCACGTTACGTCACTGTCAAAGGATTTGTAGCGTCGAGAAATCGCAAACAGATTTCATAAAAAAAAACACACATTATAGAATAATAATATACGCAAATTCACAATGAACAAGAAGCATACGAGTTCATTTTCAAGTTAGGTAATCACTCCGGGAAGTCATTTTAAAGGCGGTCTTGAAGTCAAGGATTAACTGAATTCCTTGTTTCTTATGCTTTATCAATGAAATGACTAGTACGACACTGCACAGTCAGGGTGGTTACTCAATTCAAAGCCGATGAGAAATCACACATCTCGAAGAGGATATACAATCGAATAGGGTATAGCAGAAATTGAGAGTCCTAATGCGCTTCGTGCACAACTGACTGTGAATGCAACAGTTCTGTTGATCCTGCTTTTAAAAGCAGGTATGTCAGTGTCAGGTTGGGATGGCAAGGGTAGCATTTACGAAAGGATATGCCATCCGTCTTTACTTACTTTTTTCATTACACCATCACTCGAGTAACTTACTATTGCTCGTACAACATTATTCCACAACACCAAACTATAAAGTTCCAAAGATACCTAATTTAGATATGCATGCACCCAGAGAATCCACGTACTTTTGCAATCCATGATGGAAAGAGATATTAAAGTGTATCAATTATTTTAATGTTTTATAAGCACAGAAAAAGTTAAAGCATAAGGTTTATTTCTTTTAATTTAGCTTCAGTCTAACTCCAAACTTTTTAAAGGATGGGAAGTTCATGTATAATATAAGCCAATATTTAATAGAACCCGTAAGTAAACATGTCCTTAAAGAGATCTATACACATTGTTGTTAAAGAGAAGGTCCTAACTCCCAAATGATTTTTAATAAATGGTAAATGTCCGACTTGCCTTCCTTCGAGGCTTTCACTTCCGCCCGTAATCACTTACATCAAGCTTGACTTGAGGTAATTGGCCTACAAGAGAAGGGCATAGAGAAGTATTGAGCCGTATGATTTTGGTCACCAGAGATCGTCAGCCGAAATGATTTACCTCAAGCTTGCCCAGTATCGTATTAAAAATAATATACACTTTTTAAGTTTTTACGTGGATTTTTAATAAATGATCATATCTTTTATGATTGGTGTTACAACTTCAGAGGATGCTTGTTCAGATCTTGCAATTGTTTACTTTTTGAGGGCATGTGACACCGTAACGGTTCTTACTTGGTTACTTGGCACACCAAGAATACTTTGTCCGGACCTTTTCACCTAGAGCATACCCATACTCAGTTTTAGGCTACCTTCGAGTCACACTCTTACTCTAGTGCAACATGAGAATCCAAGAAAAAAAAATGCAGAATAAACGAAGACAAACACAAAAATAGTGTGGGGGACCTGTGCCTAACACTTGGCTAAGTCTTTGTTATTGAGAAACAGTTACAATATGAGCACTATCGACTGGGTTTACAAATTCAGTAGACTCACACGACTCGCCTCACCTAGAGCATACCCATACTCTGTTTTAGGGTACCGACGAGTCATACTCCTACTCTAGTGCAACTCTTGCTTACTTCGACAATTGTTAACACATTTTAACACTTAGTCTTATTTAAGCATGCATTCATGAACACGAGAATCCAAGAGAACAAATGTGGAACAAACGAAGACAAACACAAAAATAGTGCAGGCGACACAAACTATGCCTAACACTTGGCTAAGTCTTTGTTATTGAGAAACAATTACAATATGAGCACTATCGACTCAGTTTACAAATTCAGTAGACTCACACGACTCACCTCACCTCACCAAGACATTCAAGAATAGATCCATCCCACCAAGACTCTCTGCCGCAACCATCTCTGCAACCACCTCTGGTGCACCTCTAACATACCCACAACCATATACTTGTTGTCCCTTCGTTTCCACAAATTTTCTCCAAGATAAAATAGATTTTTTTTCTTCTTCACACATGCCTGCACAAACCTGTGTTTCCAGACTGCCCCAAAACCTCCCAAAACATCCAACTCTTGGCTACTTATCTTCCATCTTGGCAACTCTGCCTCAATTTTTTGACTCAAACTTGCTCTCCAAATCTCTTGTTCAAAATGCTCTATGCCTTCCTTTGGTTGTGCGCCCTTGCTTTTATATGGACTCCAAGATTCACTTGTGTGAAACATCATGTCTCTTGGGTGTGTCGCGCACCTTCCCTAAACCCAGTGCAGCTATCCAAGCTCATGTTCCCATCAATCGTTCGTCTCTTGGACCAATGTGCCCCATTCCTTGTGCTCTCTTCGTGTCAATTGTAATGACTCCTCGTGGGTGTGTCAATGGGGTTGAGTGGCCCATGTTGTCGAGGGCAGAGAGATCCACTCCTTAGGCATGCTCCCAAGTTGTCCCACCCTTTCCCAAACGCAACCCAAGTCTCCGCCAATCATTCTGAGGTAAGTAAGGTGTGTGTCCCCTTGGTGTCGCATGCCACCATCATGCACCCAAGGTGCTCCTGCTCAAACCCAAACGTCTTTGTTCACCCAATCGATCACTTCTTCCTTGTGCTCTTCATTCGTTCAGTCCTCGAATCTTCCCAGTGGGTGCACGCACTCGGTATGTGTCATGGGAGACCTTACATGTCATTGCGTCCCACTGAGATAGTGAGCCAACATGCCACAATTTAGTTTGAAGGTGAAGTGGGATGGTTGGTTGGGCCATCTCCCTCTTCTCCAATCTGTCCCAATGCAATCAACAAAGTGCCACCATACTTCTACATTATGTACATAAGAAGCGACACACTTGAACCGATTTTGCCTTCGCACTCCTCCATGAGTCGTTCTAGTTCAGTGTCATACGGCCATTCATCATGTCCAAGTTCGCTAGTGGAGGAATTAACCTCTTCCTTGGTTCTCTTCCACCAAGGTTGTTGTGTCTCCCTCACATCTTCTTGGTCCACGAATTGTTTTTTCTCATGTTTAACAAACTACTCCGACATCCTCGTCTCTATGACTTCCTCTAATTTTCTCTACCACCCATCAACTTTCAAACAAAGATCAACAAAGCAATCCACTGTCTTAGCTAGATCTCCAACTAACTCTTCAACGTCAGCAAGCCTTCGTTCCACCATCATGAGCTTTCTTTTGTTTCCTGCATTAGACTTTCCAACCATCACCCCACATCATCCAAGTTTGTCTCCACAAGGTTTCTTGCAATGGTTGTTTGCAACAACCATCTTCAAGGAAGACATCCTCGTGCCTCCTTCCTTCCTCCATATGGTAGGAATCAAACATAGAGCATGCCCTAAGAAAATGGCCAAACTGTTCATGTGAGGAATCAATGTTGCCTTTTCCTTCCTCATGAATTCCTGTCCACACACAACTTTAAAATCATCCATGGGGAAAACGATGAAACTCGTCTTTCGACACTAGTCACCAAGCTTCAACAAGATTTCCTTGGCCACACCAACGACCCTCTCCACCCCTACATTGATTGTCTTGAAGGTTGTCTGCGTCGATTCAGGTTGCAACCCAATCCTCTGCACCATGTCTTCCCTCAAGATGTTATGAGTCGCCTCATTGTCCACCATAGCTAACACTAACTTCCCGTTGAGTTCGGCTTACACACAGCAAAGTTTCGTCTCATGTTTCTCTTAGTCATCCATGGATTCACCCTCCATGACAACGTTCAAGACTTGCAAGACTCCAAGAGGTGGGTTGTTTGCCTTCTCTAAAGCATTCAACTTTTGTTTCAAGGGATAATTCTTTGCATAGTGCTCCTTGGCACAAATCCAACATGAAATCAGTTTCTTCTCTTTCGATGTGTTTGTTTGCTTGGCATTGTCTTTGCTGCCCTTGGACGACTTCATCTTTCCTTTGTCCTTCTTCTTACCCTTCCCTTGCTTCTACTTCTCACCTTGGGCATCCTAATTGTTCCTAGGAATTGTCTTGGGTTCATCCTGAAAGTCGAATGGTGTGTCTGTTATGGTGATAGTTGTTGCAAGTGTATGCACATTCTGTTGTCACAACTCACTCTGTGCCCACAGTTGCAGACTATTCATGAAGTGGAAAAGTTTATCTTTTTTCGACGTGTCTTTGATCTCCAACATGAGCCTCATGAACTCTTTAATGTAGGCTTGGATATTACCGACGTGCTTGAGAGATAACAACGGATTCCTTGTGATCCATGCTTGGTTCCCTGGACATAATTGTTCCTTCAAGGCTACCTTCATCTCTGCCCAGTTTTCGATCTTCTCAACGGTTCTTCCAGCTAACAAGTCTTCCACTAGGTTCCTCCACCAAATCTTAACGGTTCATGTCAAGAACATCGTTGAAATGTTCACCTTGGCTTCGTCCAAACTTTCATTCAACTACTCAATGTCCCAACAAAAGTTGCCCAACAACTTATAATTGCGCATTTTGTCATATGGTTTGGGTTATTTTATCTTGATCCTCATCGGCCTGACAGTAGAGCTTTGTTTGTTAGCCAAAACTCATTTAAAAAATGTGACGGTTTCGTCTTGGTCCTTCAACCTCTGTATGATTGCGACAAGTGTGTCCTCCACTGCCTTGAGTCTATCTTGAATGTCATTGGTCAAGGTGTCTATCATCAAATCTGCAGTTGTCTACAACTCCTGAACGTGCCCCTCATCCACAACTCTTCTGACTACAGTAGTGGTGAAGAGCCAAATATGCTCTGATACCAGCTATCACAACCCCATAGGACACCTGATCGGATCTTGCAATCATTCACCTCTCGAAGGCGTGTGACACCGCAATAGTTCTTACATGGTTTCTTGGCACACCAAGTATACTTCGTCAGAACTACGCCTCTTCCCCTAGAGCATAACCATACTCCGTTCTAGGCTACCAATGAGTCACACTCCTACTCTAGTGCAAATCTTGCTTACTTGGACAATTGTTAACACATTTTAACACTTAGTCTTATTTAAGCATGCATTCATGAACATGAGAATCCAAGAGAACAACTACAGAACAAACAAAGACAATCACAGAAATAATGTGAGTGGCACAAACCATACCTAACACCCATCTGAAACAATTACAATATGAGCACTACCAACTCAGTTTACAAATTTTATAGTCACCCGACTCACCTCACCTCACCTCACCAAGACACTCGAACAAATCTGTCACACCAAGACTCTCAGTCGCAACAGTCTCTGCAACCACTTTCGGTGCACCTCAAACATTCTCACAATCGTAAACTTGTTGTCCCTTTGTTTCCGTAGACTTTCACCAAGCTAACACAAATTTCAATTCTTCCTCACATGCCTACACAAACCTGCATTTCCAGACTTCACCAAAACCTCCAAAAACTTCCAACTCTTGACTACTTATCTTCCATCTTGGAAACTCTGGCTCAATTCCTCGCCTCAAACTTGCCTTAGACTTTCTCTCCAAATCTCTTGACCAAAATGATCTATGCCTTCCTTTGGTTTTGTGCCTTTGCTTTTATATGAATTTCAAGAGTCACTTATGTAAAACATCATGTCTATTGGGTGTGTCACGCCCCTTCACGAATGCACACTCAACCATCTTATCGCACCCCTTCCATGGACTTGGTGCGCCCATCCAAAGCCTGCGCACCCATCGACAATTCGTCTCTTGGATCGACGCGCCCCTTGCCTTGAGTGCTCTTCATGTCAATCGTCGTGATTCCTCGTGAGTGTGTCGATGGGGTCGTCCGACCTCTCCAATGTGCCCATGTTGTCAAGCACAGACAAGTCCACTCCTTGGGCATGCTCCCAAGTTGCCCCGCCCTTGCCCAAATGAAACCCAAGCCTCCATCAATCGTTCTAAGGCAAGCAAGTTGTGTGCCCCCTTGGTGCTGCACATCACCATCATGCACCCAAGGTTCTCTTGCTCACACTTGAACGTCTTTGTTCGCCCAACCAATCACTTCTTCCTTGAGCTCTTCCGTTCGATAAACGAATCTTCCCAAGGAGTGCATGCGCGCTCGGTTGGTGTAGTGGGAGACCTTACAATCGGTATAATGAACTCTAAATTATATAATGAATTACGAATTCTCTGATAAACTAATAATCATAGAACCTTCTAAGTAAGTAGAGATTTTGCAAATATTATGAGTAAGACGGATTTTATATTCAATTCAAGGGAAACTTAATTTGGCACCTCTGATGTAAGTAAAATGTTTAGAATCTTATGTAATTGATAGATTTTACATCTATTCCAAGATAAATTAAATTGCATAGTGATTATGATTATATTGTGATTATATCACAAACCTTTTAATCATTATTCCTCAGTAAGATTGCAAAAACTTCACAATTAGCCGAAATATTTATTTTGAAGAAAGATGGTATATCTCCCAACTCTGTTGCAAGTATTTTATATATCATCTTATTTTGAATGCAAGTGTTTGTGCACCCATCACAAATGCTTCATAATTTGTCAAATGAATCTCATCTTTGATTGCTTGAGTATAGTTTGATGATTTGTGCTTGAAGGTTTATTTCCTCCTATTCTTGCAACATGGTCTACATACATACATACATATCCAACCTATCTTGATGTTGTGGTAAAGTTACCCCTACGAACAGGTGAAACCCCCCTTGGATCAAGACCCCTCTTTGATCAAAGACAAAAGGAAAACAAATGGTGCACTACTTTCACATTATACCTATTTCAACAATTAGAATGAGAGAAAGAAGGATGGATGACTTACCTTTTTACATCGGTTTTCCTCGCTACTCCAGTCTTTGACCTTGAGATCCAAGCTCCTAGGTGCAAGAAAAGTCCTGCAAGAAACAAAGCGAAACCTCCTTCTTCTACACTATATTGTTGAGTAAAAATAGATCTATCTATGATGAATTTAACAACAATTGACATGCCTATATTGAACGCATAGATATGAGAGGAATAGGCCAAGTAATGTATTAATGGAAAGCAAATAAAATGGAAGCACTTACAATCTCAATCTCGATGTTGCGATAGCTCCTCCAAACTCTCTTGTCCAGCCCCTTGGGTCTCACACAGTCATAAGTATGATGCTCTCAATTTTTCCTTCCTCCTCTTGAATGTATCAAGATCAGAACTATGATACTCTAAAATTATCTCCCCCCATTCACCCAAGAATGGCCTCCATTATATAGGAGTTTGAGGCACAACAAACATAGGGTATTTTGGGAAGATGGTTAGATCAAATGAGGATTAAGCTCATGAGGTTGGGATTTGGTGCTTAGGATGGAGCAAAGAGATATGAATTGAATCCCTGAACCAAACCAACTTAGATCTTCTCGAATCTTATTCCAAAAATAAGGTGACTTAGTTGTCAGCACTTCATCGCTCCTCCATAACTGAGCACGGGGCGATAGTGTCGCTCCCTTATAATTGAACAAGGAGTGATGACAAGGGTTCATCGCCCCTTGGGCATGGGCATGGGAAAGGGAGCGATGATGCTTAAAAAAGACCAAAATCCTAAGGTAAAAGATGACATTTCAACCTCCAAATGATGGATTTCGTTGCTAACATGTCTAGGGACCATGACAAATGTTCTCACATGGTTGTGGAGTTGCGGCACTTAGCAAGGTACGAAAAATAGGTAGTGCGACACTTATCAAAGTGTAACAAATACGTAAAGTGTGGAAATAGGTGTGTAACACTTAACCCACACTATTGTTTGCTTTGTTGATATCTAATAACACTACTCTGACATCTCATCGGGTCATAGCATAGGTTTGATGATTATTAGATATAAAGACCTAAAGTTGGCCAAAGATAGAATGTATGAAACCTTGCAACCATGGTAGAATACCAAATCAATCAATGATCTTCCTCTTTACTAAACTTTTCTATGGGATAATTTATATACATTGCAATAAAATCTGCTATCAAGTATCAACCATAACGAGGGATAAGTGTAATGCAAAAATTGATCTTTTATATGCATCAACATGAAACAAGAATGTTTTCTTTGGATTTCGTTAGTGTTTGAATATATGGATGATGAGTGTTCTCGATACATTGAAAACTAATACAAAATGTAGCTCGCACTCCTTTAATTTGTTAATATTCTCTTTTTGAACTCAAATTATCGAATTATCATCTTTGCTTGGATCTTTGATACGTGGGCTTGAATTAATGATTATGTTTTTCAACGATGAAGCTCCTTATTTCCATATTGCTACTTGAAACTTTCTACAAAAATGATGGCATATATGCCAACAGTTATTGATCAAAACATGATTATTCTTGCTTGACAATTTGGGTTAGGTACATAATGGTAAAGGGTTGGATTTCAGTTGCATGTGATTGTTTGAACAATAAAACTTGCTAGGAGGATTATTTGCATGATTCAATGACTTTATGCCTCAACACATAAACTAATTACATGGTCATGTGCTCAAGAAAATATGAAATGAATTGAATGGGAAACTTGGCTTCTAATAGGGTGACTATTCAGATTCTGTAATATGCCAATCTTCTTGTTGAAAGAGGAGGAAATGATAATAAGAAAACAATCAATATTATGATTATCACATGGCACTCATAGTACAAATGATCCTTATTTAGTTAGTTTGGGCTGACAAACTTAACTAAGTAGATCCATGCCGTAGATGGATGTTTTAATGATAATTCTTGCATTAGATGTGGTAGTTGATATTCATGATATTGCAAGATAGGGGCTTGATTTTATTGTTTTGTATTCATTATGTGTTCACAATGTTATGCTATCTTAAGAGCCTATGGTAGTTACATATGATATTATGTGATTTCGTTTAAATTATGCTGGCAAAAGGCTATGTCTTTGATAAAAATGAGTTGAGATTATATATCTATGCTACGATGTTTTATGATGACATGCCTGAGCATGTGGTGATGACAATTATGTTGTATTTTCATGATGACATGTGAGAGATATCATGTGGATTATTTCTATAAGATGTTGATATTATGATTATAACTAATGCATTGGTTGCATGTTGTGAGGTGGTGATTGTCAGGTTATCCACCAATGTGCCAAGAGAGCCAGTTTATTTGATGATCTCGTGGGAGCCCATAATAACGAAGGGGAATATTACAAGTAACATGTTATGGGCCGATGACAAATCAATCTACTACTTATACCAGTAATTTGTATGCCTCGTATTGGAGTTGTAATGTCAAAGTTTCGAAGATTTTCTAGAGTGTTGCTCGTCAACGGTGCTGTGGGATTGGACTCCACTGCCTGGGGCTGTATCTGGTAGTTGTGGAGGGAGTTTAGGTTATCATTTCGAGTACGTGAGCACTAATTCACATGCTTACTTGGGTAGATGAGGTTTCGGGCCTTGGGGCTTCAGATAAACCGATAAGCTTTAATCCTGATTCTAAAAGTTGGGAAAAAAAGCTAGAGAGTACTCATGCTTCCTCGATGTTGTGATGTGGGCTTTCAATGCATGTCACGATCACTTGGGTGGCTTTATACTAGTCCAACAAAGGGTGTTAAGGAGGATATGGTGAGCTAATTAAAAACCTATACGCAACATAATCAATTTACATTTGGGACGAAATTCCTTCGAGGGGATTATATCATGCCCCATATTATTAATATTTAAATAAACAAATAATAATAAGAAAGTACAATAATTATCCTAAAGGGATTATCCCAATATTATTATATAAATAAATAAATAATAATATTAAGTATAATAATTATCCTAAAGGGGATCATAATAACTACTTATTAATAAATATTTGGGGTAATAAAGAAAAGGGTAAAATAAGTAATCGTAACTATGGAAAAATCCTAAAATATAATAAAGAAATAAATAATGGATCCTAAGGATCAGGTTCCTTACCATGGATGGATTCTATATAAGTACGAAGAAAAAGGAGAAAAGGATATCTCATTTTGCTTGGACAATTTGAAGACAAGGATAAGAAGAGTTGGCATAGTAGTAGATTGGGGGCTCGAGGCTCTCAGTGATGATGATGAAGGGGTTGGTTGGCTAGAGAGTCGTTCCCCACACTCTGTTGCAGTATTAGGGATCAAGGATTGGAGGGACACGGGTAAATGGATTCCTTCAAGTTGCTTTGAAGTGAGTTACCATAAACCTTTGAAATCTTGTAATCTTTGACCCTTATCACATAATAATTGCAATTTGTGATGTTTATCTATGTATTTAGGTGTATTTAAGACTACGATTCTCACAATACAACTCTCGTAAGAGTTGCGTTGTACATGTATGTTGGGTATACCCTTGACCATGGACTTTTTTTGTAAAAGGTTGAGACTACTAAAGGGTAAATGACCATACTTAAGATGTCACAACCAAGTCTCATCTAAACATGAGACATTATGTGCATATGACTGTGAGAGAGTTAGACTTCTCAACATTAATGGAAACATTCTATTTGTTCTACGAGTCTCTTACTAGGTGGCTTGTCCAAATTGTACATGTGGGGCCTTTAAATATGACATCATAACTGTGTTGACTTATCTGGCCTACACTCATCGAATTATGTTTAAGACCAGGTACATAGTAAACATCACAAATATCTTTTTTTTCATCTTGCTTGGCCAACACAAAGACTAGACCTTTACCTAAAGCTTTTACTTGATAATCATCTCCCAATTTAATTTTATCTCTCACAGAGCTATCTAAACTTGCAAATAAATCTTTGTTACCTAACATATGATTACTGCAGCCACTATCCAACAACCAAAGATCATTGTTGTTGATTTCTTTTGTGATCTGGCATAATAAGATCATTGATTCAGATTTCCTTTCTTCGGTGTTGATGAAATTTGCTCTACCCTTATTAACATTTGCTTGCTTCCTTCTACATTCACTTTCGTAGTGACCAACCTTTTTGCAATAAAAACATTGGATCTTTGACTTGTTAGTCCACTTTGATTGATTGAACTTTTTTATTCTCCCCTTTCTCCCATTTGAGAATGATCTCTGCTTCTATTTCCTCGACCTCTTCCTCTGCTAATGGAGGCTTCGATATGAAATGCATTCTCCAAAGATTCATTACTTTGATTGATTCTGGTCTTATGTGATAACAAAGGCCCCATGAGTTCATCTACAAATAACTGGGATAGATTTTTGGATTCTTCTATGGCAACAACGACCATATCAAACTTAACATGAAGGCTTCTTCTATGGCAACAACGACCATATCAAACTTAACATGAAGTCTAAGTCTTTCATCTGGAGTGTTTCAAAACTTCTTCTTAAGGTCTGTAGTTTGACATTTTTCACCTTGCTTGTAACGAGTTTCGAGGATGTCCCATGTCTGTTTGGCATTATTGGTTGCGCCAATCCTTGGAAAGATTGAATCTTCAAGCCCTTGCTACATAAAATACAGTGCTCGAGAATCTCTTCTTTCGTTCTCAGCAACTCCTTGTCGCTGCGCATTTGTCATGGCGGCTAAATCATCATGCTATGGCTCAGTAAAAGCCGAGACAACCACTTCCCAACAATCATGATATTTGAGAAGTGTGTGCTTGTTTTTTCCTATTAAAATAGGAGATTGAGGGTTGCCCATAGCAGCCATTGATCATTAAATAAACTTCCCTTTTTACTTGAGCGACTACGTCCTCCACACCAAGTATTATCTAGTCAGCGCTAAGAAATCCTTCCAAAGAAAAATAAATTCTTAGTTGATCACACCCTTTCCTTGGGCTTGCCAGCGACGAAAAGAGGGAAAGCAAAAATGCGTAGTGTCGAGTTTTGGTTGTGCCCTAATAGCCACCTGTGACCATATATAGCTTGGTCGCAACTTTTCGCCAACGACAAAGCAAAAATCCCCACGCTCTAGTCGACTGGTCTCTTCTTCACATGACATGGGTTGTGTCTTCAATAGCCTACTCTATTAATGCACTTAATCGCCACACTTGTGATAAGTCCTTTCTATTAATGCATTTAATGCACTATTGAGAAGCTTATTAGTAACTTTCATTCAATACCTTCGGACGATTGATGTGGTGGTTACTTGTATTTATGCAAGATTTTGTTGGAAAGAATATTATAAAAAAATAATCGAAATGAAATGCCATCTCGACAAGAAGCCTAATTCCGAGCTAAGAACTTATGCTGATTTCAAATTATATAGTAGTTAGCTGGAGATTTTTTTAATTGCCCTAATTGTATCTTTGATGAAAAAAACCTCCGACATCGTTTGTCAAAACTCCTTTACTATCATCATTCTAATAACAGAGGCACGTTCCTTTGGAAAGTATTAAACAAATCTTGGCAAAAGTCAGTACCCGCCATTGTTTCTAAAGTCAGGAGCACAAGGTAGTGGAGATAATATATGGGAAGATAAGGTGAGAGCTGAGAAAAGGACCTCCAAATGATGTTCAAGTTTTGTTAGACTTTTCCGGTTGAGAGAGGAGAAATTGGATCCATGCGAAGCTTTCTTTGATTTTGCAAAAGAAGAAAACGCATCACATTTTTAAATGAAGAAACTGAAAAATTATTAAATATTAAAAATATCTTGCTTTCAATGCGAGTGTTCTTCGGTTATTGAAAAATCTCTGATATAAAGATAAACACACTATTGTAACCACTAAAGAATGTTGTGGCAAGCTCTTTAACCATATCAAAACTAGACAGCCAAGATTGTACAATGAAAATGGATATGATGGAATAATAACAATACCAAAAGATAACGCAGCTCGCGCGAGGCTAGCTTACAAATCCTTTCCTTCAAGACTTAGTAGACAGATGGATAAGTAGGAGAATATAATTTCCCAATGTGTGGGAATAAGTAATGATAAGTCAAATCAAATATTCTTGAATTTCTACTGAAAAGAGCATTTGGTAGTCTAGCTTAGAATTTGGTATAGGAACTGACAAAAAATTTCACATAAGCCCACGTGTGGATGTGGGTGACTTCTTACATGATATATTAGTTAAAATTGGAAGAATTAATTCACACAACACAAAACGTTTTCCCTTGCTTAACAAACGAATGGAGGTTACATATATAGCGTGCAGATCACTGACTTAAGTGGATCTGATTAGCTAATAATAGTAAACCTAGAAAACTCACAGTTACAACAGTCTCATTGAAACTCACAGTTACAACAGTTATCTCTTACTAAAGTAAGCTTTATTCTAACACCCTCCCTTAATGCTTACTTTACAAATTGCAATACAACACAAAACATTACAACACTAGAACTTTCATCTAGTTAAAATTGGAAGAATTAATTCACACAACACAAAACGTTTTCCCTTAGTCGCGGGCCTCTCTCCTCCCTCACGCTCTGATACCAAGTTAAAATTGGAAGAATTAATTCACACAACACAAAACGTTTTCCCTTGCTTAACAAACGAATGGAGGTTACATATATAGCGTGCAGATCACTGACTTAAGTGGATCTGATTAGCTAATAATAGTAAACCTAGAAAACTCACAGTTACAACAGTCTCGTTGAAACTCACAGTTACAACAGTTATCTCTTACTAAAGTAAGCTTTATTCTAACAATATTGTGACAAACGATATAGAAACAGAGTAATGTTCATCAACTTCAAATCAATACTTGCACAAATGTCTGAAACAAAGCTCAAAGCTCATTTGGAAGTGTCCATTTCCCTTCGAAGCTCATTTGAAAACTCATAGGGACATCGTGTATGTCGTAAGATCGAGTCTAGATTAAAGCATGATGACTTTTACCACTTAGTCTCCCGCTTCTTTCATTTCTTCGTATTTGTTTTGTGATGGTTGGCCTTAAAGTTGTCTGATGTCATCTTATTAGATCATGGAAACATACTAACAGTACATTGGCCAAAAGTTGGGAGACAGGATTTAATGGGATTAGATGTTTGCTATTCGGATCACATTATTGTTGGGCGGCGTTGAGATTTCAACACGAATGCTGGAAAATAACACACCCTATTGGTATGATGTGCCGCTTTTTTACTCATAATTTTTCCATGAAACATATACCGACATGTTTGCGAGGACGTATTTAAAAACTTAAAGTACAAAAGGGCATATAGCAAGTACTGCTTTCTTTCTCCCCACAGGACACAAAATTAGACAAATTACCAAATGCCCAATGACACAAGAGTTTCGAATAATCATGAATCATGAAGGACGTATGTCAAGAATGATGAGACAGTTCATTCCTCGAAAGCGTAAGTCAGAAGGACCAAACTTTCTTGTCTCTTGTGGACAATGATGTTGATTCGCTGAATCGGATGTTCGGCAATTCCACCCTGTTGTCTGACAAGAAGTTTCAATCCTTTCATGACATGATGAGTCGCTCCAGGGGTGAAATTTGACGGTGAAAATGACCGTCAAATACATAAAAAATTCAACGTCCCTGTCAAAGAAGTTAAACGCCGGAATTCAACATATTCAAACCGTAATTCTACAGATTTATCTGTTGCGATTCCCAATTCACATCTTATCTGTGAAATCATGCCTATTACAAAAGATGTAGGCAAAGACTAAGCACAAAAACTCGTATGATCAGCTTGTATCGATTGCCCGGCTTATTAAAAAGTAAGGTCAGAATCATGAAAAATTTATGATTTTAGTTCGTCCAAAGTCGATATTTCAAGCTGAGGTCAACAAAGATGACGATGAAACTTTTTTAAGTTCTTTCTACCTTTTGTAAAAAGCCAGACGAGCCCACATTCCGTCCAAATTCTAAAGTCAAATAACTATCAGTATCTCAGTCTGTGCATGTGATTTGACTATTTTAGAATCTAGCATTTCAGATTCCAATGTGGGCAATGGCATAGCTGGCCTTTAGGACGAAAACCACGATTTCAAAGCTTTAGGTCCACCAGTGAAATTTTTTCATCATTTAGAAACACAGAGAACAATATCTGACCATTACGTAAGCTTATAAAAATGGACAACACTGCATTACCTCCAATGATCATTTAGAAACACAGAGAACAATATCTCACCATTACGTAAGCTTATAAAAATGGACAACAATGCGTTACCTCCAATGATTGCTGTGAACTAGTCGACAAACCCACTTCCAAAAGAGTTATTTAGTGGAAAACGGCAAGTAGACGCTTTTCTCTACGTTACCCACATCCATTCACGACAGCAACGTATAAATTTGACAGTGGTAAAGTGTTTCGGATGTCAACACTGCAGTAAAGGCGCGCCATCAACGAAGATTTAAAAACGTTCCAAACTGATAGGTATACCGAATTTTGTTGTCATTTATTAAGCTGAAAGGTTTACATCTATTGATAATGGGTATATTTAATAGGTTTTTAGTGTTTAATCAGTTTTGTATGGACAATATTAAATATTGATGGAATATTCTTAGTCGTCTCATTATGGTAGGTAGCTAGCTAATTACCACGTATGAGTGATTAAAATTTAAGATTTTGTTACAGAATGAAAAAATGTGAATCCAAATTTCATTTTCTAGGCCAGCAGAAACCTTTCAACCTTCACCAATCACAAGTTTGCAACTGTGATAGTACATATAATATATCTAACCGTATTTATTTTACATCGTTCACTCATTTATACAATTATCAATATATTTAAACCCTTGGAAATAGACTATTTCCCTGTAACTTAACCGGGCTTCACAGCAATGTTGAAACGCTTTTGAATGTTGGTCAAAGTTTGACATGACTTGCTTAGTATCTAAGAAAAGATGGTTCCCAGTACGTTGTTAATAAAAGTAAAGGACATTCTTTCCAGGTTTACTCAACATCTTCTATTGAGCCACACATATAGAGCATGCCATTCTGCTGATAGCTTCTTACTATGCAGGCTTAGAACCTACCAGAATTCCGATTGCCTCTTACAACGTTGGCTTGCAACATCCGATATTTACTATTGACTTTTCTCATTTATAGCATTTCTCATGGTTATAAAGATAATCGGGACAAGATTATTGAATGTACTTTTTCTAACCAACATTATGTGGAAAAGAGGAAATCAATGTTAATACCTGAGCAACGTAGGTCGTTGGGAATGAACTTGGTATGGAGGACAATCTCCGACCCTTGGGGGGATAGAGCTCTCTCAAGGGTTTGATTCAAGCATGGCAAAGTTCCTATGACATTTGTAGTGGACAACCATTGTAGAAAGATATGGAATTATTTTCTTGTTTGCCTCATCACAGTGCTTGTTTTTCTTTCAAGTTGTTCTGAGAGGAGAAAATATATTTCTAATCCCAAACCATTAGCGGACAACCATTGTAGAAAGATATGGAATTTTCTTCCTGTTTTCCTCGTCAGAGTGCTTAAATCTCTAATGCGAAAGATAAGGCAGTTTTCATGTGTCTGGACCTGTGACAAAAAGTTTTACACATGACCAAGGCAAGATAAGAGTGCTTAAATCTCTAATGCCAAACATAAGGCAGTTTTCATCTGTCTAGACCTGTGACAAAACGTTTTACACATGACAATGGCAAAATCTGGATCAAATGGATCCCTTAGTCACTAGAACTCTCATTTTAAACTCTCATTTTAAAGAATACAAAATACTTTGACTTTAATATTGAGAATTATAATTCTCATTTTATATGAAATAATACAGAATATTTTGTTAACATTGAACTTGATTGGGGAGGATAACAACCATTCTTCCCAACAACCCAACATACATCTAATAGACAATCAACAATAAACTAATAATTTAATCATAAAAAAAAATAACAACATAAAAAACAAGATGAGGAAAGTCTTCACCATTCTACATTATACATTCTACATTATACATGAGAAAAGTTTTCAATCAAATAAATTACTCCAATAACCATTATCTTGCATAATACATCAATATTACAACTTATTACATGCCTGAAACTTGAGATAATAGCCTGGACCTTCTATGCACGCACTAATAGCAAGGAATAATTTCTGAAATATTTTACAACTAAGAAGGATGTGCTCCTTGTGTTGTGTGGGGCAGGTATGTGGATGCCTTGATGCTGCCCTGTTGTCAACTAACCAACAGTAAAAATTATTGGTTTGAATCTGCTTCGCCCTCTGCTGGTATCGTAGCCCGACTAGGGGTGGCGTCTGGATTGCCTATGGCTGGGTTGAAAATGCTCGCTCAGCTGGTTGTTTGATCTTTAACATTCAAAAGATAAAAGATAAGTAAAAACTATGTCCTGATTTATAAATCTTGTCTTTGAAATTTTGTCTCTGGTTTCCCAGAAGGTTACTCTTTTCTGACTGATTGAATTAAAATTCTGAACAACCGTAATTGTTAAAGGATAAAATATGGACTCTGGATATAATTGTGGACGGTAATTTATCTTTGTTTTCGATTTCTGTGAAATTATATTTATACCCTGGTTCATTTTTAGATTAGTGTTGAACTATTGAACATCTTTCCACGATGAACTGGGATTCATGGGAGCATTTGCTCTGTGTCTTTGGCCCGATAACAATTTTGGGCATATAAGCTTCATGGATTCTCTGTATAGTGCTATTCTTTGCATCAACTGTGTATTGTGCTACCTCTGCATTAATTGTGGCACTGTGACAGGGTCAATGATAGAGAGACTTCATTAAGTTTCAACAGGCTTTGACTCATAAATTACATGGTTGTTTTGTCAGAAAATATTTTCTTCTGTTGCAATACTAAATATTTGTCAATCGAGAATGAACAAACATCTCCATTCTGCTCCCACTTACCTCTTTCTCGTGGGTACCAATCAAAGAATGATAATGAGAGGAGCTAGATCTAGGGCTAAGCGGATCTAGAGAGCTCAAATGGAAGCGAGAAAAGGGCAGGATGTATTAAATCATGGACAAGATAGAGAAGGCAGGCAACTGGTTGAGAATTCAGTGAAACCTCCCGAGAATGGATGACATGGAAGGATTCAGTCAAACCTACGAAATATTCAAGAAAATTAGCACTCCTTGATGAGACTATCCAGCTTCTCCAATGTGGGGAGTGAAAATAAGTGTTTCTCCACTAGATTAACTGTACAAAGTCAGAGCATGATAAATCACTCCTCTCAACTTGAAAACTATCTTTATATGTATGTTCCAGTTTGGATGCATACTAAGCCCAAACTGAGTTCATATTTCTAGACTTGGGGAATTCTCATCGATGAAAATTTTATCTTTTGCTAGACTGCAGCTTCTGGAGCCTTATCTGTAGCTTGTTACTTAAATGTCTACTTTGAAAGTTATTACTTTTATTTGGGAAATCATACACCTGTTACTTAAATTTAAAATCTCTTCATCGATCAATGTTAGCGAGAGTGTCTTCGCATACACCTCTGCTTTCAAGTTTCAGCCTCTCCACAACTTAGAACGAGTATTGAGCATCAACACCGTCGTACATTCAACAATTTCTACTAGGCATGTATCCTCCAATCCTCCACTTTTTCTCGGATTTTCTTCCTTCTCCAGGCATTCAGTTCACTAAACATCATGTATAACTCTAGTTAATTTTCTACTTTTACTGTCCTTTCAGGTGGAGGCATTAAGAATGTTGAGACTCTTGTCTTTGCCTTTTCTATTGAGGATATAGGATCATAAGCTTCTATTTTGTCGTCTATTAGAGAGCTTTGAAATCTTCCTCAAGGAACGCATTCTCTTCCTTGTTATTTTTACTTATTGGAAAAAATCCATGTCATCGTCAAAGTCTCAAAAAGACTACTACTTGAACTCATTGGCTAATTTTTATTTGTTCGATGCTTTCCCACTCTGACTTCAGTAGTATGCTCAATACCTTGAACTTGCCACTACTCTTAAACTCAGCTAAAATGTGTAATACCTTTAACTCAGATGGGTCAGATGTTGTGTTATGTTCTTCAGCCATTCACAATCTTGTTTGACTTGGTTGTCATAGCTCACGTTTGACTTGGTTGTCATAGCTCACGGACTGATTAGACTCAGGTGGGTCAGTGTTGTGTTATGTTCTTGACGAGCATTTGCAATCTTGTTTCACTTGGCTGTCTTAGCTCACGGACTGATTAGAATTGGTAGGAGAGGAATTAGTCTCAAGAGAAGAAACTCATTTGAAGAGAAGCCAACTCTGAAAGAAATTTTAGTATGTTTCATTCTCGAGGAAAATTTTTGTTCAATCTAGATTTGCGAGGGAGAAACAACAACGAAAATTTATGTTGGGAAGATGGTTCTTGTCCATAGCAAAAATCCAAAGTTTGTCTATAAGAATTTTGGAGATGTGTATTTCCTTTCTTACTCGACATAAAATTTAGTTACTATATTTACTAGATTTTTTTTGTTACTAGATTTTTTTGTTAGAAAACTTCAATTTTTTATTTCTTTATGTTACAAACTGTTAACCACTTTACATACATTGCATTGCTTGTGAAGATTTCTTGTATTATGAATATAAACATTTGATATGTTTAGAATTAAATTTCATCTTTGCATATTGTTCAATGGTTTTGGTTTTTGTTACCCCTCAACTAAAATATCAAAACTCAAGCATCATGAAGTATTGCCCTGGCAGCATTTAACATAATTTAGATGTATTAATTTATGGATATGTTATAGGTAACCTGGCAGCATTTAACATAATTTAGATGTATTAATTTATGGATATGTTATAGGTAACCTGGATGAAAAAGGAGAAATGCAGTCAGGGATTGACTTTATAAATGAATAATACACTGATAAAATTGGATGAATGATCAAAGACTGGGACGAAAGAAAGGAAATGTTTCAAAAAAAAATTTACTGAAAAAAATAGCAAAAGAATATTAGATGGATGGATCTCTCTGATCTCTCCCTTTTGGCGTCGAGGTCTTCACATATATATCTGGGTCTTTAAACCTTTCTTGCATAACTACTTTTGGTAGTTATTCTGGATTAACTATTTGTGTTAACGATCTTTTGAGCCACTCCTCAATGTACTCCTTCATTGGGGGAACCGTGATGTCTTGCTTAACCCAAAAGGGAATATTTCTTATTCCATTTTTTTGAATTTCCGAGCGCAACAGTTCAACTAATGCAAAGTGGTATTTATTATCATTCACAAAAGTAACTAGCCACTGCTTAATTTCTTCTTCCGAAACATCAATGAGGTTGTCAAACTCATTGGCCCTTGAAGCTTTAATTATGCTCAATTCCATCTCCAAATGCTTATTAGGTATAAGCATATATTCTCTTACTAGTTGTGGGTTCTTGAGATCTTTAACAATTTCAAGTGTTGTAAAGAACGCATTGCTTCTTTTGTCATTAATCTTTGTACAATTGGCAATTGGATCTAACAACATTTGAATTCTTGCTAGCCAACCTACTTTCACTTGTTTTATTCTGCAATTTGAAGGTATATCTTGTTGATTTCTATGGAAATCACTTAAACTTGACACCCACGCAACAAAAGTACTCAAAGCATTTTTATAAAAAAGTTCATCATGTTTCAAGTCTTTTTGCAAATATTCCATAACGGTGGTGATCCGTTGTGATAGGTTCCTTAAACTTATACAGACTTCCCAAGCTCCTGAAATAATATCAAGTCACTTATTGATGTTTTCCATGACATGTAATCTTACTCCACTTAGCAACTTGGCATTTGTACTCTGAGGCATTTGATCTAGAGCAACAATAGCTAATGGTTTTGCGAACAAAGGTTTAGGACTCAATGTGTCCTTGAGTTCGCTTATTCTTCTTTTTAATCTAATATTTTCTAACTCCTACTCTGAAATAGAGTGAGCAAGAGTGTCTCCAGTGGTGATATGAAATTTAAGGAGACTCAAGGGTATGACTCCTAAAACATCCACTTTTGAGTTACTTTCTTATTCTTAACGTGGACCTTTTGTATCTGCAATTTTCTTTCATCTTTATTTTACTGGGCATTATACAGTGTTAAAGAGTCAAGGCTACTCTTCAAAAACAGTTGGTCCTTCATGGACCAACTCCTCTACTATCTTCTGACTTTCAGCCATTCGTAATGCTATCCAGTAGAGTACAGTTGCATTGTCAACTTCCATATAAACAATATCTCTAGGTCCTTCAGGATTATGAAAACCCTTCTTACTTGAGCTTCTCTTTCTCTTAGGCATGTGAAACAACATGAGTCTTTCCAATGTTATCATGAGGGGAATCATCTTCATCATCTCCTCCAGCACACCCTTCGTTATTCTCTTTTCTATTTACATTTAATTCGTGTTTCTTCTGTGCAGAGGAGGAACTCCTACCTGGATGGCGGGTAGAGTAAGATTGCACATTAGTTGCACTTTTCCCTCTTTGCCTTGTTCTGGTCTGTTGTTGTTGAGTATTTGAACTAATCTTAGTGACCAAATCATATCATTACATACTTTCTTTTACTTCTTCTTATGAGTATTTGGGTCATTGTCATCAATTCCTTTTGCAACCCTTGTGAAAAGGTTGGTATACCTCATGGTCGCCAAATGTTCAAAAAATAACCCTTCAGGGTCAAAACCTTTGAGGAATGTTGCTTCTTTCACGTTAAATGCATTAAGCATTTCAAAAACTTTTATTAAATGGGAGAAACTTCTTAATGTCACATCGACTACATTAAAGGGTAGAAAAATGAATCGTCTTTTTTTCTTTTTATCAAAAAGTATGGACCATGTTTTGTACTACCTACTGACTTCGACAACAAAATACTTATCACAAACAAATATAGGGAGAATAAAAGGGATTCCCTCATATCCATACAACCTGATGTAAGTATGATCTTCTTCGTACACACAATCTCCTTTTCCCTTGAGAAAAATCTTCTGCCTCTTGAGTTATCCTTACCGGTTGAGCTCCGATCAACATGTACGTAAATTTTTTAAGAAATTTATCCTGAATTAGGTAAAATTTAATCTTCGTACACACAATCTCCTTTTCCCTTGAGAAAAATCTTCTGCCTCTTGAGTTATCCTTACCGGTTGAGCTCTGGTCAACATGTACGTAAATTTTTTAAGAAATTTATCCTGAATTAGGTAAAATTTAAATGGTGCCTTATGCTTCCAAATGACTCGGTACCAGAATTGGACAGGTTCGCTTTCAACATATAAATTACCTCTCAAGGGCAATCCTTCAAACACATTATAATAAGCAATTGCCAAGACCAAATATGTGATCATGAAAAATCTTTGAGTTTTCAAATAATTGGCGAGTTGGTAGGAAATTTCATTCGCAATTACCTCAACCCAGACAAACATAAATTCTTTTCGGAAGAAAAAGTACAAGAATACAAAACTAACCTGAGAATGTGAGATTTAGAATCTCCTCCCATCATACGCATGAATAGCCATGAAAAATCAAGATACGGCTCCGCCAACAGAGATATATCATCTTTGGAATCGAAGAAAGAATCATTGTCTGGAATCCTGAGACTTCTGTTGGAGTCCGGTAGTCGGAGCATCCTTTTGAAAACTTTAGGAGTTAGTAGGAGCAGGTTCTTTCCTTCCACTGCTACTCGAAGTGCTCTATTTTTTGAATCAAACCTGCTATCCCCATTTTGTGGGAAAACTAAGGAGATGATGTCTCCACGCCCTCGGGTTGCAGATATGGAGGGTCGAGAGACTACATGACCAACAGTGTCCACTTGCACATACGGAAGCCCACTTTATCACCACATTTTGATCCATTGTTAGCGCATCCACCACACCAGTTAGATTCTGGAAGACAGATGGGTCTTGCTACATGCAGTACAAGTCAGGTATTGTGGCAAGTAATCACCCTAATATTTAAGGCATTTGAACATGTTGTATTTAAGATTCTTTTGATTATAGAACACATGCTTGGACATTATGCCTTTGACATTGTTTCACCTTGGTGAGTGTCATAGATTTCCTAATAAGTGGCTGACCTTTGGGAAAGGTTTATGACTAAGGGTCCCTTAAAAGGGTTATCGTACCATTCCCGACCATACTTACCACTTTGCGCTCATTACACTCCCATCATATTGTCCTCTTCTAGGTCCTTTGACTTTAGTAACCCAAGAAGGGCATGTACCTCATTTCATGGGAAGAAGGGGCTGAAGGCCCGGAGGGATTGTTGTTGGCTAAAAAGATAAAAATCTAGATATAGACCTTCCAGATGCTTTGCCTAGGGATCCCCCGAGAAAGCAATGAAATGCTTATTTGTAAGAAAGAGGGGACCTACAAAAAATAAATGATAATGAATGATTAAGGGGTTAGTTGGAGGATGTGAGGTCTCATCACAAGCCCTCCTATCATAATCATGGGTATTTAACAGTATGACATTACCATCATCTGGTCACCAAGCTAGGATAGTGGCTCTTAGTTACACAGCTGAAAGAAAAGGGGTCTCATCACGAGCCATCCTTCTCATTTCCACAAGGTATTTGTGAGTGGCATTGTCATTATCTGGACCAGTGTTTTAAAAACCGGCCGGTTGGAACCGAAACCGGCCGGTTTGACCGGTTTGATAGCTGACCGGGTCGAACCGGTTGAAAAACCGAACCGGCCGACCGGTTTAAGACGGAACCGGCCGGTTTATGACCAAACCGG
>ML776941.1:1327618-1379454 GCA_009831015.1 Picea engelmannii
TTGTCTCTAATGCTTTGGAAACATGACTTAAAATCTTAAAAGTATATTTTTTTCGTTAAAATTTAAATATTTTATGTATTTTTTAAAAACCCGGTTCATTGAAACCGGTTTGACCGGTTTATTACCGGTTCCGGTTCCGGTTCTGGTTGGACCCTCGACCAGTTCCGGTACCGGTTTCGGTTTTTAAAACATTGATCTGGACACCACGACGGGACAATGGCCTTCAACTCGTTCCTTAAAACATGAAAGAAATAAAGAATGACAAGAAGATGGGCTTGGAAAAATTGCATTGCAAACGAAGGTGCCACACACCCTCTACAAAGGCACCCATGAATGAGATAATACGAGCCCTTGTATGTCATGAAACTCAACGACCTATGAATTCTAAACCCCTTCCACCTCATCATCCACTACATAACCTTGAAAGGCCATCCTTGGGATAATCCCCTACTTGAGGGCTTTGGTCTACCCGATAGGACTCCTGTAACACCCCTCCCATACTTAAACTTGGTCCATTGTATAGGGTTTTGAGCATTTGTTTCATTTGATGAGGTGGTTTTGATGCACATGTTTAGGTTCCTTGCTTATTAGACGTGGTTTATACTTGTCGTGATATCTTTGACTTCATATCTTTGGAGGGAGTACCCTTTTGTTTTGCAGGACCTTTGATTGGTGGTCAGTTTTGGGAGAACAAACCTAGCTTGGGCTTCGATGGGTCAAAAAGCCCACCGGATGGATGCCTAGGGCCCGCATGTCGAATGACAGAGACGTGCCTTTGGAGGCCTAGAAGACATCATGATGACCTAACATAGCCCCTACCACCCAAACGACTTTCCTAGGAGAGGAAAAACGTCACCTCCTTGAGAGTTGACGTCATGAGGGGGCTAGGGTTTGGTGGTGATGGAGGTACACATTGAGACTTGGCATATTTTCACCGGATGAGGCATGGATAAGGCTTAACACATCATGATGAGGCTCAAAGAGCCCCAACAACTTGCTCAAGTGCCAAAACGTGCCCTAAAGGGGTGACACCATCTTACTTTAGGGTTTCTTCTATGCAAATGTGAATTTTAAAGATCAATTGTTAAGTATTATTTTGATGGAATGGGTAAGATAAGGGTTGTTGACCCCTTATCTTATGATTTACCCTTCCTAAGTGGACAAACTATGAGTTAGACATTTTGTATGAATAAAGATCATGTGAATCTCATTTGGAACATAACTCTCCCGTTGTGAGAAGTATTGGGATGAAATTTTCATTTCTCTTGGTGATTTTGGTGTTTCTCTCTTGTGGAATGGATGAGGAGGAGTGATGTGCAACCCATAAGGGCTTTCTCTCTTGACTCTTGGATGAATGTTGCATGGTAACTAGGGTTTGATATCTCATTTTCTTGGATTAGGTAAGGAAAAATATGCATATGATATTTCTTTCTTGCTTATTTTGGTTATTGTTGGTGGAAACGCTAGGGAGGAGTATGTTAGATACACCCTCCATCATTGCTTCATCTCTTTGTTAAGGTTTTAAGTTTTTCTTTTTTGCAAGGGTTGCTAGGAGGAATACGAGTGTGTATACCCTCGTAGATTTACCCTAAGTTTGGTTGGCATACCCTAGGGAATAAGAAGGTTTACACCCCTAGGGTTATTGTTGATCTAACTTGTGTTTTAAAGACCCCATTCACCTAATTTTAAAGGGACTAATCTGAATATTCTCGCATTGAAGAAATAAAATATTGCATTGGGAAACATGATTTCTTACCATATTAACTTTTTGCAACTTGGTTTTTGTTCCTTGTGCTTAGAGCACCTTTGAGCCACTAGGGTGTCCCCTCTAAAGGGGTAGTTCTTGTTGTTGTTACAAACATATATCTTCAGCCATTAGGGCTGCAGAAACCCTAATCTAATTTCTTCGATAACTCTTTAATCAACCACTGAAAATTATTCAAAGTTTGCACACTTATACTACTTAGCCTAACACACTTTTTGGCAAAGTTTGGGGGAGTTTTAGTGGCTGATTTCTTGCTGTAATAAGTTGTTTGTTACAGCCATAAGGCTGATTTATATTTCCGCAGAAAGTGTTTACAACAGCCTTACCTTTTCATGATAGTGTCTTGGTCTTTGAATCTTGAGTTTCACTAGGGTTTAGCTAGTTTATCTCTTGATTTCTATCACTTGTTTAGCATCTTATTGTGCCATTTCATTGCTGATATATATTGTTACTAATAGTTTTTATTAGGGACAACAAGCTTAACTTGTTTGTCCAATTGATTATAATGCATTCTATCTTGGTTTTCCTTATGTCTCAGGCAGGTATTATCTCTTCGAAGGTCACTCAAAGCATTGGCAAAATCAATCAACCCTCAAGACTCATTACCAAGCTCCCTTTTCCATCTAGCAACTTGACCTATAGGCGCATCCATTCATATATCACATTTTCCTTCTCAATCCCCCCTAGATCACCAGGATTCCCTCCTTGAGGTGACTACCTCACCTCTAAAGTGACGAGAACACCTGCCTAAGGTGACAGTGGGAAGGTGCTCTCTAAGTTGTCGTCATTTTAGTGGTTGGGTCAGGATTTTCCCAACCTACAACTTGTGCAATAACAAAACCAACAGGCACACCAGAAAAACAGCGCCCTTAAATAAAAAACTGCACGCATGCAACCAGCATTCACTAGGCCAATCGTCCAAATCTTGTTCTTAAGCTTTTGCTTAGGAGTTAGGCTCAAGAACCACTAATATGCAGCTGACCAATGGAAGTCCTTGTCTTGGAACACGAGGGAATTGACAGTATCTCCATAAAAAGGCCCTTTTCTTCTTCTAATTTCCATGATTCGTATTCTTCCAATGCATTTTGATATATGTGACACTATTACTTATGAATTACGACGCTCAAGTTGTTTAAAGTCTAAGTTCATGAATAGCATTTAATAAAACATCCCCTCATATACAATTTCCTTCGAGACATGCGCAAACCATAAATGGAAGTTATTTTGAAAAGAAAGTGCTTCATGGAAAAACAAGATAATCAATCCACATTAACTCCAAATTACCACATTTTGACTTGTGAATCGAAACTCATAAATGGCCCTCAAAAGTGTGCAAGGCGCAGTATAATCCAATGAGAATTTCATTGTGTTTGGAACAGGGATAGAGAGGGATCAATCCTTTAAAGGTTTAGTTGTGCAGAAGTGTGAAGGGATTGATGTGTGTGGGGAGTGTGGAATGTGCAAGGTTCTTCGCAAAATAGTTGTGCAGAAGTCGAGATGTGCAGAGGGGTAGAGTATGTGGGGGATAGGGAATGCAAAGCTTTCCTCGCAACTATAACCATCAAATGGATAAGTAAAAAGTATACATTATAGAGTAAGCAAATTGTTATTATGGAGGATGTGGAAATGTGGAACAACAAGGTGTGCGAAGACAATATTTGTGCGAACAGAAGGGTGGTGTTGGGCTCTCCGCGCTGAAGAAAAGTGCAAAAATAACCCTAGTGTTGTGGGGAACACGACTTGTGCAGGGGAAGATCTTCTGTGGAATACGAGGAAATGGTTTTGAAAAAGAGAATCTTCGCGCAACATAAGGAATACCGCACAATAGTTGTGCAGAAGTCGAGATGTGCAGAGGGGTAGAGTGTGTGGGGGATAGGGCATGCAAAGCTTTCCTCGCAACTATAACCATCAAATGGCTAAGTAAAAAGTATACATTATGAAGTAAGCGAGTTTTTATTATGGAGGATGAGGAAGTGTGGAGCAACAAGGTGTGCGGAGATGAGATTTGTGTGGATAGAATGGTGGTGTTGGGCTCTCCGCACTTAAAAAAAAGTGTGAAAATAACCCTAGTGTTGTGCGGAACACGACCTGTGTAGGGGAAGGTCTTCTGTGGAATATAGGGAAATGGTTTTGAAAAAGAGAATCTCCATGCAGCATAAGGAATCCCGCACAAGTCAAAAAAATGACCAAGTATTGTAAACATATGAAATTTTTCCCAACATCTAGTGAAACTATAGACACACGATGGACTATGAAATGAAAAGGGGAGGGAAGGGTTCTATACATGGCTAAACTTGGAAATAAAAGGTAATACATAAAAATGGGTCAACAATACTCTCTTCACTGTGACATTCTTCATTAATAAAGATTAGGAACCTACCTCTTGTGTTTCCCTAACAATGTAGGGTTGCGGTTTCTTTATGTGGGATGTTACTATCCGGTACAATGTTTTATTTGGCTACGTGTAGAAGTTTATTTCTTGGGATGTTTTAAAGTTGAGGTTGGACATTAGACCTTTATGTTAGTAAACTTTGTTGAAGTGGTGACAATTGTAGGTTAGAAACAAGGTATGGGCATTTCCTAAGTGAAGAGACATAATCGCTTACAAGTAAGCTCGACGTGGTTGAACCACTAAGTTTGAAGCAAGGTATTGTCACATACCTTAGGGTTCATATTTACCAAGAAATTGGGTGGAAAGCTCTCGAGTTGTGACAATTGGTATCAGAGTGACAAGTTTATACTTGTCTGAAAGTTGGTTCCAAATCTACTATTCACCACAACCTGGAAGAAACAAAAGGTTCTGGTGACAAGTTTGACAGTTGTTTAGTGGCGCAGTGCCTTAGCGGAGCTAGGCAATATAGAACATGCAAGGCATTATGTGCCAAAACATCTTACTGGAGGTGTCAGGCATAGATGGTTTTGGTAAGTTCTTTGTCGTTTTCAAGTGAAATGCAGGTGGACAACATTAGAAGACATGAAGCAATAGTTTATTAGAAAAGTGACTAGATATGAGAAAGTGGCAATGTCGTTCTCAGATGGTGAAACAAGTTCACATCATGAGGATTGTGATGGTGGTCAACCCACTAGGGTTGCAAAGACAAAGGGTAGACTCCTTTCTTTGGTGATCATAGTAGATCAATTGCCTATGTCTTTGCACACTCAATTAGAGAAGACAGAGTCTTTGGAATTGAGATTGACCCACGTCAACCAAGCCTGTGATGGCATTGTGGTAAAGTGCCATGAGACAACAATATTGTGTTCAAACACAACAATGTTGTCCAAAAGTATTGATGGAATGTTGAAAGAAGTGGTAGACATGTTAAAGTGTATGGCTATGAAGGTTAATGATTAGGAAGACACCACCAATCTACTCAAATGTGTCAATTCCAATGGAAGTTGTTTGGTTGCTCCTATGAGAATCATGATAAAGGAACCAAAACTGCATGATGACACTCATGAAACTAAGTTATTTGGTAACTTCTATTGGAGACATTGAGTAGTACCTTGAGAAAATGAACTAAAGTTCAGAGAAGGCAAAGGTTAATGCTATAACAATGTTCTTGAAGGGTACCATGAAGCTTTGGTTGAGAAACAAGGTGGAGTACTTGGTATCAAGGAATAGTACCTAGAGTATTGGATTTTTTCTTTGAAAGGAAAGTTGTTCCAAATCTAAGTGGAAACATGAAGACAATGGAAGATCACACCAATGAACCCTGTATAGTGGTCGAAAATTGCATGGAGGTAACAATATGACACTTGGGAGCATTTGACCTGCATGGTTCAAACGTGACAATAAACTAAGATGACAAGTTATATGCTCACAAACCTTCTTATGAATTAATTGAGGAAGATGATGAGCACTCCTTAAACCAGCTTGGCCAAAAAGTCTATCAAGATGATCCATAGATCAAAAGGAGTTGTTGGATTTGGAACATTTGATGGTAATGGTTATGGAAACCACTTGCCAACCTCTTTTCATTGATGAGAGATGTCGTGAGGTGGCTCACTGTCTAGGATAATGCAATGGAGACTAGGGCATCGATAGCGATGCCAAGGTTAATGAAAGTTTGGAGAACTTGTTCAGTAGTAAGCCTTTTGCCATTTTAAATGTAGGATAGCTTGGAACAAATGTTGGTGTAAGTGTGGTAGACTTTCACATGCATATGTTCATGTCATGTTGGAGTCTTTGGAGTTGCAGAGGCGACTTGGTGGAAGAAAGTGGTTGAAGAGCTATCCAAAAGCAATGCATATATAAATCCAAGAAAAGGCACTTGAGTTCAATAGGAACATGAAGAGGTGCACTTTCATGAAGTAGACACAAAGTTGAATTAGCTACTCAAACTTGTTTAAGTCATAAAGGCCAACGGTGTATCAAGGCATGACAATTTGAGCAAAGAGCAACTCCAGTGGTGATTTTGGCAATGGCATTGTGGAGTGGTTGAAGGATTTGACGATGGAGGGGTGTGACACTTGTTGGTTAAAGACAAATTTGAACAATAGACTTGAAGAGAATGTCGAAGTTCTCGAAGATGTTGTTTGGACGACAACACCTTTCAATTGGGGAGGATATAAGTTGTTTGACAACAAAGGCACTTGAGTTCAACAGGAACATGAGGAGGTGCACTTTCATGAAGTAGATGTGAAGTTGAATTAGCTACTCAACTTGTCTAAGTCATGAAGGCCAATGGTGTATGATGGCATGACAATTTGAGCAAAGAGCGATTGCGGTGGTGATTTTGGCAATGGCATTGTGGAGTGGTTAAAGGACTTGACCATGCATGGGTATGACACTTGTTGGTTGAAGACAAGCATGAATGGTAGACTTTGAAGAGAATATTGGAGTTCTTGGAGATGTTGTTTGGATGGAAACACCTTTTAGTTGGGGAGGATATAATCCATTTCCTTTAGTCTATAATAGACAACCTCACTTGATTTTTTAGGCAGCCTTACGCAAGCACAACATGCTATGACAAGAAAGTAGAGAGCTAGATGATGCGAGCATGTAACGGTATTGCTAAGTAGAGTAAGGTGCACTTGATTGTTAGACAAATTGGTAAAAGCATTTGATAAGTGCAGAGTTGTAAGAATGGAAAAGAACATAGTGTTTCCATGAGGTGACCTTCTTATAGAGGTTATACAAGATGACATGGAATGATTTAGACAATTATTGAATTTTGGGGAGAATATGATCCCAAGTGGTTGGACTTTCCTTGCTTCAATGGGTGCAAAGTGCCATGAAGGGAACACCAGGCAATAAAACCATGTTTTAACGGTTTTGATTGGGCATGACCTACAAAATTGTGAAGGTCATTTGAAGTGGCATGATCATCAAAGAGCAAGACATTGGCTAGAGCAACTTGGGCATATATCAAGGAATTTGTTGTGGGAATCTTTCAAGGAGTTTGCAATATCTACCTAACAAGTTAGTGGCTAGCATGAGGGGCACAGGTCCGCATTGCCTTGGAGGTGGTGGTAAGACACCCCATTTTGGGAAAAATGGTTGTACACCTCTCCTATATAAGGTTGAGGCCACAAGACACTAAGGTATTCATTGTTATATGTATTTTTCATCATTCACTCAAAGAGAGTCATTCATTTGGTAGCAGATTGGATGAAGGAATCATTTAGTCAAGAAGCCTAAGTAAACTATTTCTAAACTTGAGTGGTGCCCCTCGAGGGTCTAAAATCATTCTTGGACAATCTACATGATGACCTTGGAAGAGTAAAGACTAGGAAGACTTGACAAGTGTTTAGGGAATCACATAACTTTCTTGAGAGTGTTGTTGAAGAATGCAATCTCCAGGAGGAAAACCCGCAAACGCTTCAAAGGTTGGTTGGTGCAAGTAGGGTAGCACTAAGGCAGGAGTGCCTTATCCTATTTGTACTTGAACAAGTTACCCAACATTCTTCAATAATAAAGTTTAGGCACCTGCCTTGGGTGCTTCCCTAGTAGTGTAGTGGTGTGGTTTCTTTATGTGGTAAGTCATTCTTCCTTGCAACATTTTATTTAGATATGTGTTGAAGTATTTCACTAGGTTTTGAAGTTTATTGCTTGGGACATTTTAAGGATGCAACTGAACGTAGGACATTTTTGTTAGTAAGCTTAGTTGAAGTGTTGGCAATCATAGCTTAGAAAGAAGGTATGATCATTTTCTAAGTGAAGAGGTGTAGTCTTCTTGCAAGTAAGATCGGGGTGGTTGAACCATTGAGCCTGAAGGACGACAGTGCCATACACCTTATGGTGCTCAAAGAAAAAAATTAGATGGAAAGCTATATGATTGTGACAAATGTCATGTAGAAAGAGGCACATAATTCCACAAGTCAATCTTCTTCCTTAATTATAGCAGAATAACATGAGGAAGTCATGTAAATGGCTACAACTTCTTCCTCACCTTTGGAGAGCATTATAGTAGACTCATTTTATTCCTCTTTTGAAGCTTTGTACAACTTCCATTCCTCGTTTTGATGGAAATTTTAGAAAATGATTTCCTTCTTCTTCCTTCCTCGATTGGTAGACCTTCCTCTTGAGATAGATCTACCACTCCCACTTGAACTCTCATATTTTTTCTCCTTAGAATGACCCCTTGAGAACAACACATAAGATCAATATGTTAATTTTCTTAAGCTCAGATCTGATCACAACATATACCATTATCTCATCACAAGCTATTACAACATGTCTTATCTTCTTATCATAAGCTAGGACACTCCAATTACATCCAAACCCTAGATAGGGCATCCACCATCAACAAGGAACCCTAAACACCAAAAATGATATGTAAATTGTCGTGGATATTCCACTGGAACAATTCATCTCAAAAAATCTGATAAATAAAACCGAAATCTATTTATGAAGTTTAAAATCCTTTAGATTCCAAAATCATTGGTTACCAATTTTTTGTTTATGCATGAAATAGATAAAATGCGGAAAATAGAGAATGGTTAAATAGAGTCACACACCATCCACAAAACAACACAAATATTTTCTCTGGGAAACCCTTACGAGAGAATACTTTCCATGGAAATACTTTCCCAAGGTCGAGTGGGTACAGGTAAGGGATGGTATACACCTTTGTTTCTATTACTAGGATGACTGGTACAACAAAGTATACATCCTTTGATATATCGTTCTACATCTTGCATTCTGGACTAGTACACATACCTCTGTAAGTTGGCAATTATCTTCCCAACAACAAAATGTCCTGCAACCTTGGAGTGTGAGCCTCTCTAATAAGCTGCAAACATTCACCTTTAGGGACATAGAGTTTGTCGATCTTGTAGAGTAAACTATTCAGGAAATGATAGTCAACCTTGTCACCTTATTCTATATGAATTTGTCCCTGTAGTTACTGAAACACCTCCTTGAAGTCTTATTAAACCCTAGATTTTCACCCTTGGAAATCATGAGGGTTAAGAGCCAACATAGTCCATTTTGGATGGCATTCAAATATTTAACCAGGTTGAGCGCTCATGTGAGCCAAAGGTTGGTTCCCATCAGAGACAGGTAAAGGACTAGAGTTGTGGTTGTGTCTGCTTCAAAGATAGAGCTAGCAAAGTATCACATGGATTTGAGAGAGATTGTTATTTTTAGCAAGTGTCCTACCTTTTAGGAGACACTGATTAGAGACTCATCACAGTTTTGAGCATACAGTTACTTTCAAGGAAAACTCCCCTACAGTAATGGGCTTATTGCAACATACCAATGACCATACAAGAAGCAAATTTCACAAAGAACACCCAACAGTGATAGTCAACCTTGTCACCTTATTCTGTATGAATTTGTCCCTCTAGTTACTGAAACACCTCCTTGAAGTCTTATTAAACCCTAGATTTTCACCCTTGGAAATCATGAGGGTTAAGAGCCAACATAGTCCATTTTGGATGGCATTCAAATATTTACCCAGGTTGAGCGCTCATGTGAGCCAAAGGTTGGTTCCCATCAGAGACAGGTAAAGGACTAGAGTTGTGGTTGTGTCTGCTTCAAAGATAGAGCTAGCAAAGTATCACATGGATTTGAGAGAGATTGTTATTTTTAGCAAGTGCCCTACCTTTTAGGAGACACTGATTAGAGACTCATCACAGTTTTGAGCATACAGTTACTTTCAAGGAAAACTCCCCTACAGTAATGGGCTTACTGCAACATACCAATGACCATACAAGAAGCAAATTTCACAAAGAACACCCAACAGTGATATTATGACCATATTCGAAGGAAATAACTAACTATTGAGAGGAGGAGAAGGATTAACTCACCAAGAATCCTATGTTTGTTGTTGTTCCCAATTGTCAGAATTCCCTTGTTCTTTTCCAATAGTTCCTCTGCAACCTGCAAGAACCTTGAACAAGCAGACCTGTCCAGTGCAACATTGCCCTATCGAAATAGATCCCAAGTCCCTCCACCAAAACTCTTGTTATAAGGGTTAGTTTTGACTTCAGATTCACCACATACCCAAAGAGAATATAAGGGATACTCTTCCCAAGATTGGTTGGTGATAAAAAAAAAGGGGTTGGAAACAAGGGTTTCTAGGTCAATAACCAACAACAACATGGATGTATAAGGGCTTAGAAGCTTGTTTTAATGTGAAAAGAATTATTACATTTCTCCTTGAGGAAAATTCTCCTTTTATGTGGTCTCTCCTTGGTTATAGATGGTTAAGTACAAGTAAAAGGAGTTAGAAAACTAACCAAACCCGTAACTCAACATTTAATTAGGAAGAATTGTATTTTTTTCAGCATTTATTAGCATGTGTGCAACTGTCCCTTGAGCAACACGCGTATGCATAACTACTAGGACGCATACATCCTCCAAAAAAATGTTTTTTACAAGGTCTCAAAGAGGTATGGAGAAGAGTCATCTATAAGTAGGATAGGGACTAGGACAATAAGAGCATCAATTGTTCAATGTGGCAATTGACGCTACAACAAATGCCCTCTAATGTGTGAGGTCAAAAGAGCAATTGATAGCTGAAATACATTATAAGTCTTCAAAGAGCAGTGCGTCAAGGTGAAGGTCGTTGGAATCCAATCTAAGGAGAAAAACTCAACACAAAAAAAAGTTAGAATACTCAATCCCCAAGGCAGGCATACCCATGCTCAGGTGTGGTGATAAGCATGGTTGCCAATCAAGTACATTAAACATCCATGAAAAATGTATATATAGAAAGCAGTTATCATGGCCACGAAAAAGATACGCAGTTGATCCATGTCAATCAGAGATCATAGCCATGAAAGAGATACACATTGGATCTATGTCTCAGAATCAGTGAAGGATATCTGAAGGAAAGAGCAAGATAATCGATCCTTCACAAGTACCGATGTGAGTGGTACTATCCAATCGCAACTTGAGAAACAACATAAAAAGAGGTTGGCACTACTACGTTCCCGAGGTCTTAAAATCAACCGTCGTGGTACGAGTCTACTCTATGCAAATAGATGTGTAGAAGTCGAACACAATGAGACATCGTTTGATTACCGATCAATGATGTATACCGTTAACAAACATAAGACAACCCATTGATAATGATAATGGGCATCAAGGTACCTAGTACAATCTAACAAGTGTGAATAGAAGATATGATATCGAACACATGGTAGAGAATCTATCAATCATGGGACATTGATGTATTCTCATTGTCAATAGCGAGGGAACCTACCATTAATTACTGCAAGCCCAAAGGTAATAAAATAATGACTCTAGATACTTGTCCCAGAGCAAGGTGTGTTGGAGTCGATAGGAAGAGATCTGTTGGAAGGAGGGCATTAAGGCATCCTCCATCAACCAAGATGAGGAGTAGCAGAAGGCCAAATATTTGGAAGAACTCGAACGAATGATTGAAAGAACCACCATGAAGCCCCAAGGTAATAAAATAATGACTCTAGATCCTTGTCCCAGAGCAAGATGTGTTGGAGTCGATAGGAAGAGATAAGCTAGAAGGAGGTCATTAAGGAATCCTCCATCAAACAACACGAGGAGTAGAAGAAGGCCAAATATTTGGAAGGACTTGAATGAAAGATTGAAAGGACCACCACGAAGTACATCTCTCGAGTGCACCAGACGTAAATAGCGTACGAAAAAAGACCCTCTGGTTAGCAACCAGTAATGAACACTGCTAACAAAGGTGAGGAAACCACCAATGGGGGCAAATGGAATCCAAGGTACTGCATGAATCCCAATGTGTGAATAATGTTTTTTTCGTCGAACACAAGGGAAACCACTCAGTTAGCGACCGATGATGGAATTTCATCTATTCAGCACAAGGTCACCTATCAATGTTGTAAATAGGACTAGGGTGCAACTCTAGGTGAAACTCTCAAAGCCATTTGTCATGGTCAATAAGAGCTTAACCCACCAGTAGGAAACCAATGGGGACCCTCCATACCAGCATGAGTATAGGACAAAGATACTCTTGATTCTGAGATGTACTTGACATAGAGGAAGGTCGACTTCCAAAGTCTAGGAATTCTACAGAATGACCGACACAGGATAAAACTTCCTCTAAAAAAGAATACGACACAATATGTGACCTAGGAAGCATGAGCTAAAAATGAACATTGTCATAAGTCTGTGATGTAAGAGGCAACAACAGACTCTCCATAGTGACTGGAAGAATAACTAATCAGAGGAGTAACAACTCTGTGTAACTGGTTCAGTTTCCTAAATTCATACTAACCCAAATTGTTGAGGCTTGACTCAAAACTTTGTGCTTTGTTCAGAGGCAACTCGACTGTTGCCAATAAGGATAAAGAAAAATCACTCCCACACTCTTTTTGTTATTTGATTTTTTTGTCTTTTTCATATTATGAAAGCCTGAAAAAGAGTAAAAGATTGCTATAATACAATAGAGGAAACAAGTGTCGTGAGCAAGCAAACTAGTTTCAAGTGCAAGGAACATACTTATTCTTAATGCAAGGAAACACGTGCAGGATATGGACATGTTGAGGAAAGTTTCCTCCAGGGATATAGGTTTCAAGTCGCAAAGGCAAATATTGCAAGGCTACCAACTGATGAGAATGCATAAGCAAAAGGCTAAACAGTAGCAAGTTGAAGTCAACATGAGACTCAAAATAACAAGTAGTGGAATGCAATGCAGTATCACAACTCAACACATAAATAAGGGAGCCCCATGGGGTAATATCCAGAAAAAGAATAAGAATAATTTATGAGCCTTCAACACAAAGTCATGGTGGGACTAAATAGGGCTCTCAAGCCTATGAAAGTACTTCAACATGGGCACCAAACTGCAAACAAGCTTCTACCTAAGGCACCCATGAACGGTAGGCTCTACCACTTGAATTATAACACTTTTAAACAACAAAGAAGGTTTTGTGTCGCAACTCAATGGGGTCGATCCCTAAAGGCAAAATGAAACAGGAAATGGATAATGCAATAAATGCATAAAGAAGAAAATCTAACCTATATGTCAGTTTCAAGATCATTACCTGTCAAAACGGATCAACATGGGAAAAAGGAACCAAAGAAAATGTCTCCAAAGTCTTATATATAAGATCAACAACACTCACCCAAAACTTAATAAATCAAAAATAGAAACCTTTGATAATAACAAGTTTTCTAGAATACAAAACTTGAAAACAAGAAACCTTAAAAGTACAATATCTACAAAGTATCGCACAGCCTTGCAGCTTATGCATAATACTTCTCTAGGTAGAGCCCATTGCTAGGCTCAAGCCAAGGGCTTCTTTGGTAATCAACTAGTAAAGCTTCCAATTCAGGATGAGGTCACAAATCTGTAATCATAGCTTCAAGAATATCCTCATCTGAAAGCAATTCAACATCTACGAAATCGGGACTCGAAGACTCACCAATACCAGAGTTTGAGGTCTCACAAATAGTAAGATTGGACTCAAAAGAAAGCTCCAAATGACTTGGAGAAAAAGGGAAAGTAAAGGCTCATGTGCGTGCATTGGATACAACACCTGATCAATTATCAAGACCTTGTCTCGAGAAGGCGAACATAACTATAAAGGATCCTTCTTAGAAGCAACTGAACACCAAGGATATGATGCCACATAATTTCCCTGTGGTGGGGAAGAGTCTACTCAAACACAAGGAACATACAAAGGAGAAACCTGAGCTAAAGTTGAACTAGGATGGTGATTATCAGATGAAATCTGATCAATAGTGACAATGCTTCCGTTGTGAGGAAAAATGCATCACAAAAAAGAGTGTAGACACCACAACATTCATAACATACACATAATCACACCCAATAAGCATATTGAAGTCTAAAGGGCCTGACACCACTAACAGATCAAATAGGACAGTCTTCCGACCTAATGTGATAGGAAACTAAGGAAGAATCCCCAAACATTCACTGGGTCTTCTGTCAAAAGCCAACAACTCACTTGTAGCTTACAGAAGATTAGGAGAACCCAAAGCTTGCCAAGACAATAAGGATAAAATACTTGTGGATGCTCCTTCATCCACAATACAACGGAAAATTCTCATTGAATTAACTTCAACCATTATCTGGAAAGGTGCAGAAAAAGGAAGGAGAGACTCAACAAGGTCATTCCAATCAATAGAAACCATCCTAGGACTTGGAGGGAGCTTACTCAACGAGAGTGCAATGCGCCCTTGTTCAGAAGGTACTGAATTAGAAATGCTAAAGACAGTTGTGAGGAAAAATGCATATTGAAGTCTGATCAATAGTGACAATGCTTTCGTTGTGAGGAAAAATGCATCACAAAAAAGAGTGTAGACACCACAACATTCATAACATACACATAATCACACCCAATAAGCATATTGAAGTCTAAAGGGCCTGACAACACTAACAGATCAAATAGGACAGTCTTCTGACCTAATGTGATAGGAAACTAAAGAAGAATCCCCAAACATTCACTGGGTCTTCTGTCAAAAGCCAACAACTCACTTGTAGCTTACAGAAGATTAGGAGAACCCAAAGCTTGCCAAGACAATAAGGATAAAATACTTGTGGACGCTCCTTCATCCACAATACAACGGAAAATTCTCATTGAATTAACTTCAACCATTATCTGGAAAGGTGCAGAAAAAGGAAGGAGAGACTCAACAAGGTCATTCCAATCAATAGAAACCATCCTAGGACTTGGAGGGAGCTTACTCAACGAGAGTGGAATGCGCCCTTGTTCAGAAGGTACTGAACTAGAAATGCTAAAGACAGTGGACAAATGCATCACTCCCCAAAAGAAGAGTGGGATTGGTTGACAATTTCATCGACGAGATCACTTTCTTAGACACATCACTCTCCAAGAGAAGAATGGGATCAACCGAAGATTGCATCAACACAACCACTTCATCAACCACTGGTTGAATAGGTTGTGAGACAACATGGTCAAGAGATGCATCACCGTACAAAAGAAGAGTGGGATCAACCAAAGATTGCATCGAGCCGACCACTTCATCAACCAATGGCTGAATAATTTATTGGAAAACCGAAGATGACTCAGAATTAGAAGGGCCATCAAACAAGGACCACAGTCTTAGTACCTCTGGAATACCAAGGCACAGAAGAGTAAGGTGATCACCCTTGCAAATATTACAAGGGAATTTGGGATTACGTCCTATTCATCTAGGCTTCTCAACATTAACAAAGCCCCTAGTATGAATTGTAGTGGTTGGTGGGTTACCCCAAAATAGGCTGGGTGCAGGTCTCCAACGACCCACAGAGGTTGGTGACATTTGTCCAGTATGACTAGCAGTGACTAGACTCATGCCCCGAACATAATTTGCAACAATTGGTTGCTTGTCCTCAATATGACTTGCAAAGGTTGTTGACATAACTCAAACATGACAAGCAGAGGTTGGTTTGGTGCACCCAACATGGCTTACAGTGGCCGGTTGCATGCCCCCAACATGATTAGCAGAGGTTGGAGACTTGATGCCAATATGACTTGCAATGACTAGACTTTCGCACCCAACAAGACTTGTAGAGGTCGATTTCTTTCCCCCAACATGACAAGGAGAGGTTGGGTACTAGAGCCCTAAAGTGATAGAACTCTAGTAGTTTCACTCTAATTTCCTATTGCATACATTCTTTATATAGTCTAAGGAAGGGAGATTCGCTAGGGACTAAGATACCTTACTCTCTAGCAAATTTGTCTATAGGATTTGGATGCTTGAGGCCTTGAAGTGCCAGCACCTCCTCCATTCATCCCTTCTCCTTTGACAAGTATTATCATTGCTACTTTTCTCCAAGTTTTGTCGTTGCTATTGTTGACTCCATAAACCCTAAAAAGCACTAGTCTACTCACTATAGTGAATTATTGATCAAACAAACACTCAAACCTTCTTCCTTGAACCCTTTTCTAACTTTTACTAACCCTAAACTGGACTAATTCCTTAGCTAACTTGTTGTTGTTGCAAATCACTGCTACAACCATACTAATTCATGCTAACTTGTTGCAGTTACCTACAAAATTTGCATCTAGCTCATCCAGAAATTGCTTGTGACCATTAACCATCAATCTAATAGATAAATGCTAAGTAAGTCTACATGGTGTTTCCTTGCGATTTTGAGCACTAGAATTTGTTGTTGTTACAAAAGATTGCTACAGCCATCTAACTACAGCAAATTCTCTACAGAAGTGACATTTAGTGCTAGCTAGACATTGCCAAACTTGCTTGCGACAATTAATTATCATTCTGCCTAGTTAGAGCTACACTTTTTTGCCTTTTTCAAGCAATTTCAAGGCATATTTTTTGCGGCTATTGCAAAATACTTATTGTTGTTGTAAACTATTACATTGTTGCAACTTTATATCAACTAGCCTATTTTTTGAAGGTTCATGGCCTTAAGAAGCACTAACATCATATTTTGTACTTGAAAGCTGCCATATTTTCTTTGTTGTCTTGTTCTGGGCAGGTACAATCCATTTTTATTGTTGCTTCATCCCTTAAAGACCTTAAGAACCATTTTACTTGAGTGACCAGTGAGGGGGATTTTCTTGCATCCTTGCCTTAGTATTATCATCCCTTTAGGTCACTGGGGACGTCTCCCTTGCGGTAACTTTGATATACTCCTAAACAGAAAGGGGTTCCTATTAAGGTGACAGTGATAGGTCACTCCCTGTTACGCAAATCTTGCATTCACTTGCCTTGGGCTTTGGTCAAGTACAGATTGTGCGATAACATTTTGGCGTCGTTGTCGAAGAACACAGAGTCAATATTCCTCAACGACACTTTTTCGGTAAGCCTTTTCTTCAAAAATCTTACCTAGCAACTCCACTAAGGGTTATCCCCTCATCCCTTTGATAATTTCAAGAAGATTATCTGGAAACTACATTGAGTTTAGGGAGGTATACCAATCCTTCCAAGTCTTACAGAAGAAAGCCTCCCCGAGACTCTCCTATATTAAAATCATTATTTGGAGGCAATCTTCCCTTAAATACAATATCTAACACTCAGACTAGGACCCTTAATCCAAACCAGGCTAATAACCAAAAACAATGGTCATCCAAACTTTTTAAACCGTTAGCCATGACAAATATTCCAGGATACCCTAGGCAAATCCCCTCTATATATGAGAAGTGGTTGCCTAAGTTCACTGGTAATAATGTAGTCAGCATCGAGGACCATAAGAGAGATTTATGGGCCTTCTTTCAGCCTCATCCTATTAGTGATGATGTTGAATATTTAGCAATGAAACTGTTCTCTGCTACCCTCTATGATGGCGCTAGAAGATGGTATAATGGTCTCCCTGATGCTAGTATTACCTCTATGGATAAATTAGAGGAAGTGTTCCTCAAAAGATGGAGTGTCAAGGAAGACCCTAACATGCTGCTAATAAGGCTAAATAACATCACAAAGGCTGAGAATGAAATTGTTAGGGAATTTCATGATAAGTTTGAAAGGTTGATACAACAAATTCCAGAAAGCCATCACCCTTCAAACAATTTCCTTCTCTTTCTTTATACCAAAGACTTTACAGGACAAATAAGCTTCCTCCTTAGAAACAAAGCTCCTAGGACAGTCCAAGAAGCCCATGAGATGGCTACTAAAATTGAAGATAACCTATCATTGTCCAGAGTAGAACCTTTCTCCACCCCAAGAGTCAAAATGGATGCTAAACCCAAGGTAGTCCACAATGATGAATCTATTTCAGATATTGGCGCTAGCTTGGAAAAGATACAATTGACTGTAGATGGCATGGTAAAAACCCAAGAATTAATGATGAATAGGATTGTCGACCTAGAAAGATCGCAACAACAAGCTCTTAGAAATCCTTATAAGGGGCAATTCCAAAGGGGAAATCAAGGTTTCAAGCCGTAGAATGATCAAGAAGTCCCTAATACTTTAGCCCCCACAAACGTAGTAGAGGAGAACCCGTGGTGTTTACAATGCAGAGAGTCACATTGGGAACATGAATGCCCCCTAAACAATGGTGAACATGACCAAGTGAATATTATCGATCATGCCCCATCGAGGGGCCACAATGTTTCCTTGATATCACACTTGAAGAACATCAAGAAGGCATAAAGGAACCAACCATGAAGGCTAGAATGGAAGTTATCAATAACCTTGATCAAGAATCGAGAGAAAATTTGAAAAAACAAGAATTCCAAGTGTATACCAGACAAAAACGGATGAACCAACCTATCTCTATTGGACCTACAACTTCACAACCCAAACCTCCACCTATGAACATGCTTCTTCCTAAAACTTCTCCCAAGACTAACAAGATTGACTTAAAATTTGACTTCGAAGGTGCATTGTCCAAAATGCATGTGACCATTAGATTGAGGGAAGTTATCAAAGTTCCATCCATGAAATAAAGGTTCAAAAAAAAATTCAACGAATTAGATGAGCCCATGGACCCTCCTATTATGTTACAAGCACACCATTTTAGGGTTCAATATTGATGGACACCCACCTTTCTTCATGACATTACTAGTAAATAACAAATGTATTAACAATTATATGCTTGACTCAAGAGCAGGTGCTAAAATGATGTCTCTAAAGGTCATAGAGCAACTAGGCCTAAAGGCTACATAGCCTTATAGGAATGTCTGTGGTTTTGAGTCCAGGGCCATACTCAATCATGGGGTAGTTGAGAATGTTGAAGTATGCCTTGGTAAATATCCTGAGAGAGTGATCCATATGGATATTGTGGTGATGGACGTCCCTGATGTGTGGGGGATGGTTTTGTCCAGGAAGTTTGTTGCAATGTTGGGAGGCACATTAGAGATGGATCTAACTTATATCAATGTGCCTATGGAAAATGGGACAATAGAATGTCTTCCAAATGTACCAATGGCCAAGGCCCATGTGCAAGAAATCAACAATGATACTAAAATCAGTGAAACACATGAGCCAATTAAGGAAAACCTTCCTATATTTTCTCCAGAGTATTTGCCCTTCACTTCATAGGAAGATTTCAATGAGATACAATGGCCAAAGAAAGAAGAGTATCAACAACTCTTAGATAAATATATAGACAAAGAAGTTGGAACTGTCAAATTACTAAAGAAAGGGGATGATGACATATTGATTAAACCAAGCCAACAAGAAGTCCTTACAGCTGAATCCCACCCTCATCCCTCAAGACAATATACTAGGGTTATACATGAAACAACCAAGTTTGAAGCAAAAGAGTATCAAGAGGTAGATATGGCCTGGATGTGGGACACAAGGAAAGGATAGCCTTCTAATGTTAAAGGGAATGCACAATTTTTGCTTGGACCTTTCAGAATCATAATGAAGTCAATCAACGATGCCTACTATTTATCCATGTTGGAAGGAAGAAAACGTCCATTACCAGTTAGTGGACGCCTCCTTAAACCCCATCATGGGGCAAATACTTGACTTCATAGGTAAGTAAAGGTAAGTTAGATTAGGTAGGCATTTTCATCCATTGTATATACCATCTGCATATCATGCTAGTATAGTTGTAGTTTCACTTTCATATTGTTTTTCACCATTATGTATATATGCATGCTTATGATGCTCTTCATTTTGTTATATCATATATGAGCAAGGGGTGATATCACCACCCTAAGGATTACTGATGCATTTTGTGGAGATTTAGCATGCACAGGTCATACCAGAGATGTTGAGGTTCTCATGTGCTCTATGGTGAGCACATGTCCCCGAGTTGGAGCCAGATGTTATCCCCTACCCTAGGGATAACTAAGGAGAGCATGTCTTGAGGCCCACAGGTCCTAAACATGGCGTGTTGAGATCCAGATGACTTGAGTGTGGCCCCAGAGGTCCCCTCTTTTCTTCAGTGCAACCCATTTATCAGCAGCAGTAACATCCATCCCACCAGCCTAGTCTTGAAGTGGTAGTAAGTCTTGCTCCATGAGGTAATGAGTCTGGGTATCATGGTATGTGTCACTCTGATTATTGAAGCACTTGAATATGTTGCATTGAATTCTCCTTCATTTCATGATGTTTGCTTGGAAATTATGATCTTTAACTTGTTCATACCTGGAAGGTGACATGATGCCCTAGTAAGTTGATCTCCCTTTAGGATGGGTTGCCACTGGTTGGGTCTGTGAAAGGTCATCGTCTGTTCCCTCCATACTTACCACTTTCCATATTTATTCCTCTCATCTCCCCCCTACCTTTGTTCGGGCATTGGGATTTGTCACACTAGGAAGGGTTGTACCTTGCCTTGTGGGAAGAAGGGGCTAAAGACCCAGAGGGTAAAAGTAGCTGGCAAGAGTTAAAAGCCAAAAATGAAACCTTTGAGATGTTTCGCCCAGGGATTCTCAAGAAAGCAGTAAAAATATTCTCAGTAAGAAAAGGGAACCCATAAGATAAACAAACACTCAAGGTATTAGTTGGTGGATGGGAGGTCTCATCATGAGCCGACCTATTATGACCATGGGCATGTAGCGGTATAACACTACCATTTATCTTATCACCAAACCAGGGTAGTGGCTCTTGGTGGCATAGCCAAGAGAAAGAGAGTCTCATTTTAGGGGTTAATTATTTCACTTATGTAAAAAAATGGAATTTTGATGTAATTTGGCCAGGTTGACCTTTATTTGACCTAAATTTAATTAAAGTCATTGATATTGTATAAATAGAGAGAAAGTACTCTCATTTTTCAGGATCACTCATCACACACTTAGTGTGGACTGAAATTTGCACCCACTTTAAGGGCTAGTGGTTGTTGCAAAATACTTATTGTTGTTGTAAAATGTTCCATTACTGCAACTTTATATCAACTAGCCTATTTTTTGAAGGTTCATGGTCTTAAGAAGCACGGACATCATATTTTGTACTTGCAAGCTGCCATATTTTCTTTGTTGTCTTGTTCTGGACATGTACACTCCATTTTTACCGTTACTTCATTCCTTAAAGACCTTAAGAACCTTTTGACTGGAGTGACCAGTGAGAGGGGGATTTTCTTGCATCCTTGCCTTAGTCTTATCAGCCCTTTAGATCACTAGGGACATCTCCCTTGGGGTAACTTTGATATACTCCTAAACAAAAAGGGGTTTCCTATTAAGGTGACAATAATAGGTCACTCCCTGTTACGCCAATATTACATTCACTTGCCTTGGGCTTTGGGCAAGTACATATGGTGCGATAATAACCATTAAGGGGGCACCAACGTTCCCAAAGAAAGGAAAAACACAAGAATCCCCTTCGAAAGGGGTCCCTTGGCTGGTTTCCTCGCGAACTTTGGCCATGATGTTCTTATGCACAAGTTTGTTCATTGCGAGATTGTTCATGTCTGAAAAAGTCTCACACGCCGACTCTGGTGAATCTGTGGTACAAAAACCTACACCTTCTAGGAGGCAGCTCCACGCTTTCAAGAGAAATACCAGGGTTCCTTCTCGACCAGCCGAGCGATTGGTCGACCACCTTGAATCAAAGATCCAAAAGAGGTGATACGGAGACAACCTAAAGAAAACTATACAAAGAAACACTCCACTAAAAAGTCCTAAGAGAAACATCACAAACAAACAACTTCTCCAAAACTTCAACCCAGGTGGATAAGGTCCTAATTCCAAAAAAATGAAAAAGTGGAAATAAACCTTCTGAAAACCGTCACAAGTTGATCAAGTCCCGAGACTGATGAGCGAAGGAGTGAGAAGCAGTTCCCCAGACCTCCACTTACCAGCCCTACCCGATGCAAGTAACCCTCGCTTTGTGGGGCACCCTCTAGGGGTACTGATAGCGTGATTCGATGTCTACCTGATGTACCACGGTAAACCCCCCATAGTCACCTTTGAGATACCTAGGAAAAGCAACTATAGATACCAACTCACAATCAACGTCTGAGGGGTATGGTCAACAGTTGAGATCGAACGTATGGGCAAGGTAACAAATCCCGAAGCTCTGAAAGCACCGCCTCTTAGGGAGGTATGCATATGAGCAAAACCCCAAAAATACAATCTCTCTGCAATGCTTGGTCAAGTTTTGGATGGGTTATCTCCTTAACTCTTCCTTACACGACCTTGTGTTTAACTCCTATATGACAATTGGAATTTACTCTCCCTAAATCAAACTCCTATGTTTGTTTATCGTCCTTGGAGAGTTACCTCTCCACAATCCTAATCCAGGGCTCTAACCCTAAACTTGTCGACAAACCTTAGGAACAAAGTCTAGTAAATTTTAAGTTTAGCGTTCATTTTAACAGCTATTGTTTACTCAAAGGATATGAAAGTGAAACTGATGTTGTTTGAGACTCTTGCAAAAATGAAACTTATAAGAACAGTGGCAAAGTAAACTTTACACTAATTCTTCAATGAAAAAGAGTTTCAAAAAAAGGACAAAAAGCATGAACAATCTTTCCAATCTTTAAATGCATTTTTTTCCCTTTTTGATGCAAAATGAACAACACAACCTTTGAGAGAAACAAAAGAAGAAAACAAAAAGCGGTTTCTTTGTTCTTTTTCCTTTGAAATTATTTTCAAGATGAAAAGAAAACAAAATCCTATGCTAATATCTTCTTCTTTTCAAATATTAAGCAAAACAATGTAACAAAAGAAAAAAAATAGAGACCTTCTTGACAAGATATTTCCCCTGTGATTTTGGGTCGAAATCATAGCAGATCAAGACTGTATAGATAAGATAGAAATATTCCCTCCAGGACAAGCACACAAGACTGAAAGAATAACTACTTTATAAGGAGAAGTTAGGAAGGAAGAGGGAGAAAGGGTGCACCTTAAGTCTCTCGTTTGATGTCGATCCCACTCCTTTCTCTCGACGAGCTCCAGAGCCTTTGCTGGAAACAACCTGCAAAATGGACACAATACAAGAGCTGCTACGAAGGTATTTACATGATCAAAGAGTATACATGTCATATATCATATTCAAAGTAAATTTAACAAGCAAAAACATATAATGAACACATGATAGGAGGGAAAACAAACTCTTCTATTAACACCAAATCAGAAAGGTAAGTTACAACCTTGTCTCGCCTTTAGCACCATCTCGAAGCCAACTGTCTAGGTTCCTCCAAGAATCCCTCAAGCATCGACTTAAAAACTATGGTCTTCCCTGGATGGCTCAAATAGGGACACGGATACGCCCTATAGCCATATAGATAAGAAAAATATGTTGGAAAAGGAGTTTCCATATAACAAGGGGTGTTGCTCAAAGGATTATAGAGAAGAGAGGCCTGCTAGATACTGGCAACATAATCTTGAACCAAGGGACTTGACCTCTCCTTAACCCTCAATGGTGTTTCTATCTCTTCCCCAAGAGGTCGGGGGAGTTGGAATCCGTTTTGTACGATCACGGGGACGTTGAGAAACGATCCCAACCGAAAAACTCCCCCGAAAATGCAGAATTATCTTATTTTTTCCATTTTTCGAGGGTATCCGTAGGTTGCAAACTAGGAAGTCATTGATGTCTTCGCTTTGCATCAAAGGAGCCCACGGATATGTGCAAAAGACATGGTTTTTAGATAATTTGCATGAGGAAAGTTTGGGAAAATGTCTAGCAAACCAAGGGAAAGGGTTAGGCCATGGCACAAATGCATAGATGTGGCATTTTGTGCTATAACAGACCTAAAAGCAGAAAACAGGTAATTTTTTCTTCTTTTTTCTACTAAAGCAAAAACTAAAAGATTCTAAAAGAAAGAAAATTTTGTTGTTTCATGAATGACAAGTACAAGTAAAGCACAAAATAAAACTATCGAACTCAAGTTCCAAAAATGACCGCAATAGCGACCAGGAAACCGAGATCTTGAGAACAAGACTAGTCTTAAAGTTATGCAACCCAAGGGATAAAAGGGAGACAAATAAGAATCAAAGAACTTTTTTTTTTTCATTTAATTATAAGGCTTTACCAACCTCCTATAGGCCACATAACATTTCAGGACCAAACTCCCCATAAAAGACCCCCATAAAAGCCAAAACAAGGCTCAAAAAGGCTTAAAAACAAGCAAAAAAGTCCCTTTTCTAGAGGTGTATGCGACTTTCTCCATTGTAGGTCGCATATACAAGCTTATGTACGCGCCTTTAATCACTATAAGGAGCATATATGATCTCTTGTATGTGCCTTGGCCTTCTTTAAGGTGCATATGTACACGCTTTATTCTTCTATAAGGCGTGTATACGCACCCAACACTTGTCGAGAGCGTATATGACCTATTGTACGCTCCCTTTCCCTCTATAAAGGCGCGTATGTACACACTCTATTCTTATATAAAATAAGCATACATGTACGTGTTTGTTTTCAAATGAAAGAGCATATACACTTGTAAAACTTAGAAAAATTAGGTCTAAAGCCACAAATACAAAATGCAATAAAGTGATCAAAAGGAAACCAAAAGGCAAATACAATAATGACTCAGAACCATAAAAGCATCAAATACCCTATTTTTTATTTTAGTTTTATAAACCAAGACTCACCTTTGAGACTGCTAAGGACATAGACAGAAACCAATAGAGCCCGGGTGGACCCTCAAAGACCAAGTCAAGACCTTAACCAAGCAAAAAGGAAAAAACACCTCTTTATAAGATTTGTACACTACTGTCACCAGGAAAGGAGCATATGTACACACCCTTCCCTCTTCCAACCCACATATGTACGCATTTGTTATTAAACAACAACACATATAGTACCCAGAATTTCAAGAAAGAGCAAGAAAACACTGGACTCAAGGACTGAAAATAAAGGCCTAGGTTTCAAAAAGATTGAACTCAACAGTAAAATCAAAAAGCAATCAAGAAAACCACAGGAAATCCATGCAAGCACCCTATATTGACCCACAAAGGAGATTAACTCCCCAGTATGGTCACCAATTCTGCTTTTGGGGAACACTCTCCTATAGCAGTGGGCTTACTGCAGCGTACCAATGACTGTACAAGAAGCAAATTCCATAAAGAACACTCAACAATGATATTATAACCTAATTTGAATGAAATAACTAACTATTGAGAGGAGAAGGATTAACTCATCGGGAGTCTTGCGGTTGTTTTCGTTCTCGATTGTCGAAATCCCCTCGTTCTTTTGCAATAATTCCTCTGAAACCTGCAAGAACCTTGAACAAGCAGACATGTCCAGTGCGGCGTTGCCCTATCGAAAGAGATCTTGGGTACCTCTATCCAAGATCCTATTATAAGGTTTGGTTTTGACTCCAGATTCACCAGGGACCCAAAGAATACAAGGGAGACTCTTCACCAAATTGGTTGATGATCAAAAAGGGGATGGAAACAAGGGTTTCCAGGTCAATAACCAGCAGCAATAGGGATGTATAAGGGATTATAGACTTGACAGGTATAGCCAAATAAATGCTTGCTCTCATGTGCAAAGAATCACTACCTTTCTCCTCGAGGGAAACGCTCATTTTATGCGGTCTCTAGTTGGTTAGAGACGGTTGAGTACGGGTAAAAGGAGTTAGGAAACCAACAAAACCTGTAACTCAACATTTCATTAGGCATAATTCTATTTTTTCATCATTTCATTAGGCATAATTATATTTTTTCAATATTTATTAGTATGTACGCGACTCTCCATGGAGAAATCAGCGTATACATGTGTTGCATAACTGCTAGGGCACATACATCCTCCAAAACATTAGTTTTTGAAGGTCTCAAGGAGGTATGGGGAAGACTTGTTTGGAAGTAGGATAGGGACTAGGCCAATAACAGCATCAATGCTTCAATGGTGGCAATTGACCTTATAACAACATTATCGGTCCTTGCATGATTATGAGCCCGATGACACTTTTTTCGGGGATCATGCAAGTACTTTCTATTTTTAGCAGGTGGAGCACCATGGCTCACATGTCAATTCTGATTACATATTTTGAATCCTCACAAAAAAAAAATCCAATGAGTATGATATCATTGACATGCGACGAGATTCTACTTTTAACAGTGTTTATTTTTAGACATTTGACACATGGCGGTGGTCTCCTAGTTATCCTGGACATATTTGGCAATTTCTTGTTTTTTAGGGTCGGACCCCTATTTTTAGCAATTTCTATTTATAGCAGGGGTGGTCTCCTCCTAAGGTGACAAGTTGGCAAGGTCAGATTCCGACATTTGGCAATGATGCAGTGTGACACGTGGAAAATGGGTGGCTCAACTAATGAAGGGGCACACTTTCCAAGGTTTAAAGAAATTAATTAAATGACATGGACGTGTTGATGAGGTGGTAGATGAATCATCGGCATGTTTGGGCTAATTAAACTCTAAATAACCTTTCTTTCCCCTCACTCATCATTACTTCACTTTATGTGCATTCAAGTTCCTTAATTGCCTTTTATCTCACTCGTGCGTGTTAATTCCCTTTTAAATAGGGCGCATTCACTCACTTGGCATGCGCATGAGTCCCTTGGCCAATTTTAGCCTCGTCCATGCACTAATCCCTTCTATTCTTTCCTTCCATACGCATCTCATTGTCTTTTAAATACTAACATATGTTTTCTTCCCTCGTTATCTATCTCTTCATTCCCCCATGTGCCCTCTTTTCCTCCTCTTTCCTCACGTGTGGCGCACTTGCTCACTCTTCCTTATCCATGCGACACCTATATACCTTATCTTTCCCCTATTACCTAGCACATCTCTCACAAGAGCTCCTCCATCACTCTCTCTTCCTCAGACGTGGTATTCTCCCATGAGTTTTTTCCTCTCATGATCCCTCTCCCCTAAAAATTATGGCGCAAATCTCTTTCTCACATGCCTTCCACTCTTCCTTGACTCTCACAAGTGGGAGGTTGACTATCTCTTTCACTCCCCTTATCTCATGTGCCTAATGTATCACTCTCACTTCTATCTCCATGCACCTTACCTTACTTCTTTATCCACATATCCTCCTTATTGGTCTTTTTGGGAAGTGCATTTCACTCATGAACCTATTTATTGGAAGTTGTGCTTCATTGTTAGAGGCGGATTCTTTTACACCGGCAACATACATCTTCTCTCTCTTCTATTATTCTTTCTCTTTCCTTCTAGCTACTCTTTCTTTTTGCAAGGATAATCATTGTATCGATTCTTGACTTGTCTAGTGTGTTGCAATCAACACTCTAGCAAGCCTTTAATAAAGAAGTGTTGTGCTTATTCTCGAGCTTTCATTCTTGTTGGTATTGTGAACTATTTTGTGCACTGATTAGTAGCTCACAACCATTTATTGTGAAAAGTATTCAATCTTTTAAGTGGTTTTCTTTTCTCTTTCTATCCACCTTTCTCACACTAAGACTGGAGGGATCCTTTCGAGCGATTAAACTATAAATTTTCCTAACGTATTGGGCGGGGTTTCACACTGTCCAAGACAAATTGGTTGTTTTTTCTTATGTTTCTTTTACACAAAATCAGATCCAAATCATCAGCGAGGCACATAGAGACTCCCCCTAAGATTGGCATGCACTACCCCGAACAAAGAGGAGGCTTGCCTGTGAGAATTGGGGCATTCTCTCCTTGAATTAGCCACTTTTCCATCATCGATTTACAATTGTATCAGATCTCATTGGAGGTGAAAAAGTGTGCTAACGAGTCCTCATCTTCTATGCATGCCTCTTTGTATGCAACATGGGTAAAAGGCTCCATGTGCATCAAAGTTCCCAAAAATGTAATCTTGGACGAGGGTGGCTGTGAAAGCATGTCTTCCATCTTGTTTGTTCTACTCTTCTTATACTTTATGACCAAATGAAACTGCTGTAAGAACCCCATCCATTTGTAGTGCCTAGTTTGTTGTAACTTACTCTAAGCTTGCAAACAATGGAGCAGTTGGTGTTTTGTGTGGATGATGGTCTTCTTTCCCATCTGATAGTGCTTCCACTTTTTGACAGCTTGTACCAAGGCACATAGCTCCTTATCATAGGTAGGGTAGTTCAAGACCACCCCATGAAATACTTCAAAATGATAGCAAACATTCCTTCCTCCCTGCATCAAGACTACTCCCATGGCATACCCACTTGCATTTGTCTCCACTTCGAATGGCTTATGCAACTTTGGTAGCGGTGGCACTGGTGCTTGAATGATCTTTATTTTCATCTCATCAAAGGCCTTCTATTGATTCTTTCCCCACTTGAAACACTTACTGCTCGTTGTTATTGCATGGAATAGTACAACTACTGTTGAAAATGAAAATATGAACTTCTACAAGTACTGTGTTGCCCCAATAAAGCTCCTAAATTCTATGCAATTTGTAGGAATTGGCCATTTCATGATGGCCTCCATCTTGGTGGGATTCATCTTGAGCTCGCCTCCATCGATCACATGCCCTAGATACACCAAAGACTACTAAGAAAACTCACACTTCTTAAGATTGGCTAGCAATAGGTTCTTCTTCAGGGTCTCTAACACCTCTATAAGATGTGATATGTGCTCCTCCCAGGTACCACTATAAACTAGTATATCAAGAAAATAGGCAATAACAAATGAATCTAGATAAGGGCGTAAAACATCATTCATTAGTCTCATAAATGTAGTTGGTGTGTTGCATAAAACGAATGGCATAACCAACCACTCATACAAACCTTGCCTTGTCTTGAAGAAAGTCTTCCAGGTATCTTCTTCTTTGACTCATACCTGTTGATATCTTAATTTCAAATATATCTTAGTGAAGTACTTGGCATGCTACATCTGGTTCAATAGATAATCAATCCTAGGAAGAGGGTATCGATTCTTCAGTGTAATCTTGTTCATTTCCCTATAATGAATACACATTCTCCAAGTCCCATCCTTCTTGGGAACAATTATGATGGGTGACCTTGGTCAAATCACACCTTGCTCCAGCCACTATTACAATTGCTTCTTTAATTTGTTTGCTTCCAAACAGACTGTCTATACATCCCAATATCCAACAAGGGGGAATCTATCAACAACTAGATTTCGTGCTCCACTTCCCTCTTAGGTGGTAGCCCTTTAGGCTCCTGGAATACTCCCCTATATGCCTTTAGAAACTCCTCCAATTCATGTTTTTGCTCCTTAGTACACTCTTCCAGGGATATCTTTACTTTTAACGACTATTCACCAGACTGATTTTCCCTTAGAAGAAGTAAAACATATTTCTTGCTAGAACTGATGAATTTCTTCACTTGATTGGCACTTACCAATGAATTTTTTGATTTTCCTTTATGCACGTTGATGATGAAGGATTTCCCATCTTTAATGACGCAGTATTGGTTGGCTCTCCGCATGAAGATAACATCCCTCATATACATGTAGGGGCTTCCAAACACTACTCCACATACATCTAGTGGTACTACATCTAATTCTACTTCATCTATAAAATCAACACTTACAACAATTTTAATCTTGCACTGCTTTGTTACCTTGATCTTTGCATCCTTGTTTACCCAACCCAATGGACAGGGGCTAGGATGATCATGAACCTCCAATCCAAGCTTGTTGACCAGATTCGTTGCTATGAGATTATCCTGTGAACCAGAGTAAAACATAGCATCTATCTTGGTCATCTCCTTCTCTTCCTAGTGATGACAGCTAATCAGTTTCACCTCCTTTTGCACAAATGTGCAAACAATATTTTCATCCACATCAGAGCTACTTTCAACCTGATTGCTCGAATATGTGGCTAGAAGGTTCATTTTCTTTCCTTCCTTGCAGTTCTTCAAGTTCAGCACTGTATGTAGTTTCCAACAATTTTCCTCGGTGTCACCATCGATATTAAAATGGTTGCTAGGATCCTTTCACTGTCCAGTGGTTATCCTTTTATTATCCTTTCCCGCTTTCCACTTCTTCTTCTCCTCCTTGGAAGCTTCTTAAGGCTCTTTCTGCTTGGAACCACTTGATTCCCCTTTCTTGTGGCCTATGTTTTCCAAATATTGTGAATGTACGCACGCCTCATCCACTGTCCTTAAGCTTGAAGAGCATCACCTTCTTTCGTAGATGATTGTGTAAACCCCCGAGATACTTCAGGAGAGAATATGGGTTCTTAGGAGAGATACCCAACATGATGGCCATCTTTTTGAACTTAGTGGTGTACTCATGTACTTTCTTCCCCTGCCTCTGCTTCAAGTAGTGCCATTCGATCCATTAGTCCTCTACATACTCGATAGGGTAGAATTCGGACATGGTGAGGGTTTTGAAGTCCTCCCACCTAGTTATTGGCGGATCACCCTCCAGCCTAAGTGTTTTCCTAGAGCTTTCCCAGTAACTTAAAGCATGGCCCTCTAACTTCAATCTAGCAAATCAAGTCTTTTTCTCTTGATCTATATGGTGAACACTAAAATAAATTTCTAGCTGTTGCAACCAATGATTCAGTTTTAACGCATCGATCTCACCTTGGTATGGCTTTATGTCCACTTTCGCTTCCATATTCAATAGGGACTGTGAAGGGTTAGTGACACTCAAACTCAGATGCTCTTTCTCAGGTTCTTTCCACGACTCGTTTCTTGAGTCTTCCTAATCTCTTGATTTCCCTCCGATCTAATCTCTGAGCTAGAGCCTCTATCATCTTTGAATGGTCTGAGATTGCTTGCTAGAGCCGCCATGAGGAGGTTAATATTATGGTTGATATCAATGACATGTGCTTCCAACCTCTCAAATCTCTCTTCGGTTGGATCTCGAGGGTTGATATGAACAAACTCTTCTGCGATGGCTAGGGTTCTATGACCTTCTTCTTAAACCATTTTCTAGATCCCTACAACTTTCCACAAATACCCGAAGAAAACCTATTATAATACCAATATGATTTGTAAACCATCGCGGATATTTCACCGAAACAGTTCGTCACAACATATCTAATAAAAAAAACCGAAATCTACCTATGAAGGTTAAATTCCTTTAGATTTTAGAATCTTTAGTTACCGATTTTCTACTTATGCATGAAATAGATAAAATGTGGAAAATAGAGAATAGTAAAATACAATCACACACCATCTACAAAATAACACAAAGATTTTCTCTAGGAAACCCTTACAATAGAAAACCCAGCTAGAAGGTGAGGTTGCTCTGCTCTCTTTTCTCTGGTATGGAAATAATGCAAGTACAAAGGATAAGGCACTCTCTATGGAGTTACCTGAGAACTGTGGCTTGTTAGGCTGCTACAAAACATTAACCCCTTCTGTTATACTCTATAATTTCCCACTTCCAGTTGTTCTTCTCTGTTATGGAATAAAATACAATAACATAGAATGAAACCCCTTCTCCTCCTGGTTACTCGGTATTTAACATATCCTGATAGCCATCTTGGGGTGGGATTTTGACTTTCTCAAAACTCAATTGTGATAAGGTTGGGACATTCTAGAATCTTCTTGAAATTACATACGCGACTGGCCCCATATGCATGAGTAACGAGGGCTAACGTGGCATCCTCTCATAGCATGGTGGTAAACATAATAGGTCCTTGCGGAAGGCGTAACATTTTCATACGAGCTTCGATTGACACAATTTTGGCATCGTTGGAAAGGTATCGATGTCTAGAATAGTGTCATGGATCCTAGTTGCACACAGAAATGTTTAACCCCCCAAAATGTTATTTGATGCCTCAAAATGGCTCTGAAAGGTTTCAAACCCCAATTTTCCAAACTAAGACCTACCATTAAAATAACCCTTCAAGTTGAATCCTCCAATTATTTCCACTCTAAAAGCATCGAGGTAGATGACGAATAATATAATGATCGCATCCAGATAAAATGATGGCATGACAAGGAATCACACCAAGCTACTGTTGGTTGCTCTAAATGCTCAACAACATGATAGAATTGACACCAACAAGTCCACCTTTGATCTTCCACTTCCATCACACAAGTTTTGTAGGATATTCTCCAAGCTTGCATCACACAAGCTCTCCAAGCTAAGCACTCCAACTCTTTTCCAGGATTTCTTTACCATGAACCCTAAGTCCTCCTCACACAGGGACTCTAATCCTAACGCTCCAAGTATTCTCTAGTTTTTGTTTAGACAACCCCTAGATCTTTCCTTCCTTACTCATCAACACAAGTACACGAACAAGATTCGAGCCTTCTTGGCAAAGCATCACAATAAGTTGTAGGTCTTCTTACTCCTCCAATGCTCATTTCTTACATTAGGGTTTACATTACTCAAACCCTATGCCTTCTTTCATAACACAAGTATGAAGCCTCCAATAACCTTCCAAGCTTCTTGTCCATCCTAGGGTTTTCATCCCACAAACCCTGGGTCTTCATCTCATGCATCAAACAAACACCAAGACCTCTAGACAATGTTACAACAGAATATCAAGAGTACATAAACATAAGCTCCAAGTCTTCATAAAGTTGAGCATCACACAAATCTCCAAGACTCCTCTAGTGTTCCATGTTCTTTCTCTAGCATTTACATCACACGAACCCTAGGCCTCCTTCTCTTGCATCAAACTAGTGCTAAGACTCGAGATCATCCCCAACATTAACATCCATATTCATGTCTCCTCTAGGGTTTGCATCACAAACCATGTATCTTGCTCTCTTGCCTCACAAAAGTGCCAAGACTTCTCCAAGATAATTACAAAGACAAAAATAATGATTACCTTTTATACAAAGATGATGTCCTCTCTTTATATAAAATAAGTGAGGGAGGCTAACATAAAACATGGACTTTTTTCCACAAGTAACCCAAGCAAAATCTATGATGTAAGTTGACATGGAGCACTCCACTAAATAAGGATGTATAAGTGTCACACTAGGGTTTATCCAACACCCAAGATGATGCACCCTCCAAGCACGATGTCCTTGAGCCCAACACTCCTCCTAGATATGTGTCCTCCAACTAGGTGTTAGCTAAGCATTCCTCTTCCAAGGTGTATTGTTCTCCAAGCCAAGTGTCCTCGTGCTAAGTGTTACTCCTCTAACTACGTGTCAAGTGGTCCTCTATGCCCAACACTCCTCAACATCTATACCATGGTAGTTACTTTCCCCTAGGGCTTCTTTCCTTTCATCCTAGTGTTGGGAACTCCTCAATAAGATAGCTTTGTACGTAATGAGAAGTCCCCATCCTCCTTAACACAAAATCCATGTAGAAGATGTCAATCCCACAAAAAATAACTACCTCCTCCAAAAGTGTGCCTCTAACAATGATCCCAAGGAATGCATACACTATATCAAAGCTCTCCAAATGTCAATCAAACATAAACAAGGGGATAGGAGACCAAATGCTCTCCTATCTTGTGAAAACACCTTTGGAGTGACCCAAAAAAAACACAATTGAAGGCTCTTCAATTAATTCAATATTTGTTTTACTATATATTCTTTCCATGCCATTAATTCAATGTCTTTCCGTATCCCGAGCCTCTTTTCGTGCCTTGATATTGGGATATAGAACAATTTTGCATCCTTTAAACCAAGTAAAATTGTGGCCATGTAGTTCCCATGTTTTTGCTCACATTTTGTTCTACATCTTTAATTGTAGCTTTTGATTCTATGCCGATAACTATTTGCCATAAATCTGCACTAGAAAAACATGTGCTTCTTAAAATTCCACAAATGCAAGTTTTCTCAATGAATTTTCTTGACAATTTTTTAATGAATTATTTGTTTTATGTTATGTATGCATCTTATGTCATATTGTACACACATGATATAAAAAATATGATCCTTGATTGCATAGACGTGTGCTCTACATCCCAACAACAAAGAACTAATGTAGCCCAGGAAAAGCCAATCACAAACACATAACACATACATAGTTGGTTGTAAGGAAGCCCATAAAGATCACGTTGCATTCTACTACAATATGGTACAAGTCTCATATGAATCTCTCTTTTTAATAATAAGTGTTAAATCATAATCCAAACCATAAGCTACAATATTCCAGATAAATTTGAACTATATAAACTATTCATTTCATTACGTATCTTGGAGTGTATGTTATCCCAATATGGTCAAAGTTAGTCAAATAGATGCATAAGTTATGGATCACCAAAGTTTTCAACCTGTGTGTATCCCATCTCAACACTATTTGTCCCTAAATAGTTACTCCATCTTGAATAATAATGAGCTCAAAATTATATGTGATGCAGGGAACTATTCAAGAAAATAAATTGAAGAAGATGAACATTGCAACAGGTTGCTAGCTAGAAGATATAGCTAATCTAAACTAAAAGTTGGTGCATCTTGTTAAATGTAAACTATCTCTTCAACATATCAATTATATCTCAAATGGTTGGGGTGCCAAGTTACGCCACCAAGTTGCAAGCGAATGCCAACTTAATTTCATAAGAACACAATTACACAGAGAAAGCATCCGCAAACTAACTCATTTACATGTAACAACATCGATGGGTTTGGCATGCGTATCTCCAATTAGAAAACACATTTTCTAGACATTGCTACGTTGTCACGTGCAAACAACCAAATAGAAAACTCATTCTTGAACTAATCTACAAGGGCGCTCTATTTATCGAGCTTGGCTCTACATACTTGTTAACCCTGGATTTCTTCACACCAATTCAAGTGTTAAGTTCCAGCATATGTTTCTGAGTACACTCGAGATCAATTGGGCCCTCTCCTAAGTCCTTTTGATTGGTTCATGGGCATTATACAAGGTAATTCAACATTATAGAGTTTACCATTCGATACCAACGATTCGTGAGTACTTTGGCCATGTTGGTACATGGTCGCACATATTTATTATAGTGAGAGACCTTATTCAAGAGTTGTATATCTAGGTGTTTGAAGATCATCTAGAGAATTCTAGGAGGACAACACATGTGTTATTTTTATTTTTAGCACATTTCCAATTCAAGTTTCCAAATCTACTTTTAGTTGTTGTTCCCATGTATCAGATTCTCATCCATATGTTATAGGATGCATGGGAGGTTGAGGGAAATGACATGGACACTTTGTGTGTATAAAAAACCACTCTCTATTGGTTGTCAGAAGCTGAGGTAGATAGGTGTGAGTGACAAATAAAGCTAAGCTATCAATGTTAATCCCCATGCACATATACTAACTCTGAAACCATTCAAAACATGAATATAAAATGTTCAATCATCACGTTGGAGGGAAAGAAAAATAGTTCTTTATTTATCCAATGCAAAGGAAATAAAACTAACTAATATCACCGAATGAGTAGCTTGCGGACATGGTCTTAAAGAATTCTATGAGGGAGGGTCTTTTGGATCCTCCAATGGGTTCTCTTTGTTGAAGTATTAATCCAACAATGCTTTCCCTTGTAATGTTAACACTTTGGAGGGAAAACATGGGCAACGTAAGGCTAAGGAAGCACAAAAATGGTGAGTAGGAGAAAGGGAGTTCTCACACGTTGGCACAATCTTTGCCGTTTAACCTTGGAAAAAAACAAAACATGGAAGACACTTAAGCCAAAATTGGGATTGAAGTTGAATCAGTTCCAATATGAATGCAAGATTTTTAAGTAGGGGCACCATGCGTTTGAATGGAGGGATTGAAGTTGAATCAGTTCCAATGTGAATGCAAGATTTTTAAGTAGGGGCACCATGCGTTTGAATGGAACAAAGGGATAATACCTTCCTATCGAATGAGGAGAGACAACAAGTATTGGAATCTATTCACCCACCAAGTTGTTTAGGCAACTTTTAGAATTAATGGCCATGGAATTGCATAAATCACACCACTACAAGGTTTTTTTAGCCATTTCTAGGGAACATTATGGAACAAGTTTTTAAGTAAGAATGTTAAAAAATTATAAAGAAGAAGAATGTAGTGTGTAAATTTATAAGTAAGAATATTAGAAAACTTTAAAGAGGAATAATGTAGTGGTATAAAGATTGACCAAAAATGTGTATTTTTCTTTTCGATGTTAAATTTGGTAGCTCGGAGGTACTTTCGCATTGGCAACACCCAACATGTGAAAGTGATTGAGCACATTTCAACCTAGTGACTTTTTTTTATAAAGTCAAGTTGAGCCTTTTTATTTTTTAATATGTAAAGTGACTTAAGTGGTCTCAACGAACGATTAAGTCACGACCGTTGATCTCATGAGAGAAAGATTAGATCTTGATCGTCAATCTCATTTCAAGACCAAGGGTTAGGGAAGTTACACATTGAATATGCATAAAGGGCGCACTAGAGGAGAGGAGGTCACACTTTTTAAGAAGCGGTGAGAGGGAAGGTGAAGAGTCATTCATCCCAAGAGAAATTTTGAGCTTAGAGAAAGAGAGCAACATCAAGTTGGGTTGGCACGCATTCCAAGGCACGGATAGGCAAGCATCCAAGAAAAGTTTCAACATTCAATATCTCAATCCGTACATCAGTTGAAAGAGGAGTTCGTACAACATTTATGGTTATCTGTATAGCTGAGAAAGGGCACGAAATTCGAGGCAACAAGTTCAATTGAGTTTGGAACAAATTTCAAGAAGTTTTGTTGTGGGAATCCATACAACTGAGTACTGTACTTCTCAGTCAAATCTGGGTGCATTTATTGAGGGTCACACAACTACATTTCTATTGTACATGATCGTAAAATGCACAAAAATCGAGGCAATTGAGTTTGGCATGCTTCTCAAGGAGTTCATGTGTTGATTTTGGAGATAAGTTACTATGAATTAAATGTTGATATTGCTACTTCTATAACTCAGAAATTTTCCCTTGAAGCTCAATAATAAAATCTCCTTGAAATTGGTTTCCCCTTGTAGGTTTTTCCAGGGGCATTGCCTAGAATTTCTAGTGTTCAAGTGTGATATGTCTATTGTTCATTGTTTTTCCACTGCTATTTTATTGTTTAGTTAATGTATTTCTACTCATATATTGTTTTAGAATGATGGTATTTTACTGCATTGCAGTTATAGTGATATTGGAGGTTGAAATCAAGATTTAACTAAGTGTTTGAGCTTAGATTTTAACATGGTATCAGAGTTGGTGCTCTGAATTTTAGTGGACAACCTTCACACTAGGAAAACTTTCACACTAGGACAACAGTGACTTGTTGGGGCATTTGCTTGGAAGAAGGAGGCAAAAGAAAGGTTCTTTGTCATTTGGACAAAGATGACTTCATGTATCAGGTTTGAAGATAGGTTGGAGGGGATCTCCAACTACCTACAATGGAAGGTGAGGATTACAAGTGTTCTCAAGGAGAATAAGTTATGGTCGTTTGCGAACACCATCGTGTCAATACCTGTTTCAGATCCCATTGCTCTGGATGTTCATGAACTGAAGGAAGAAAAGGCTCAGAGAATCATTTTGGACGGAGTCAAAGACCACCTTATTTCATATTTGGTTGAGAAGCAGACAACCAAGGACATGTGGGATGCATTGAAGAATTTGTATGGGGCAATGAACGAGAACTGAAAAATGGCTCTCCAGGACAAGCTCCATACTACAAGGATAACCAAGGGAGAGAGTGTGGCCTCCTATCTCACCTGAGTTGCACAGGTGAAGGATGAGTTGGACGCTGTCGAAGAAGTTATTCCAGACTCAGAGTTGGTGCATAAAGCCCTCAAGGGCTTCACCAAGGAGTTGGAGGTTTTCGTGAAGTGTGTGATGGGGAGAGAAGCTCCCTGACTGGAGAAGATTATGGGATGACTTTACTTAGGAGCATATTTGGGAGGGGTCTCAGGGGAACGAAGTGGATGGTTCAGACAAGCAAAATGTTGCTCTTCTGAGATAGAACAAGGAGAAGAAGGACATGAGAAAAGTGAAATTTTTTGCATGTCACAAGACTGGCCACTACGCTAGTCAGTTTCCGAACAAGAAGAAGAAGAATCAAGAACCAGAGGTATCAGCATGAGATGAGATTACTGAGTTTGCAGGGAAATTTGAGAAGGAATTTTCTCTGATGGTTGGTTCCTTAGGCAGTGGTTGTCTAATGTTCAAGGACAATGAAGTGTGGTTCATGGACAATGGAGCTTCTCGGCATATAACGGGAATGAGGTCAGTATTCCTTAGTCTTTCAGAAATAGACTCAGACTGCTTTGTGGATAGTGGGGTTGGTTCACAACTTGAGTGAAGGGGGTTGGAAGTGTTAGATTCCAACTAGAGTCAGTAGGTTTTCGGGAGGTAGCCGAGGTGTTGTATATTCCAGAGATGACAATTAACCTGCTCTCAGTATCAACTTTGGACATTGATGGATTTGGAGTTGCATTCTATTGTGGTTAGACATTGTTGCATCTAGAGGGAGCTACTCCAGACACAATAGTGATGTTTGGTGTCAGGTATGAGAGGTTGTATAGGTTGTTGGGATGACCTGTGGTTGGGTCCAGTGGATTTTTGAATTTGGAGTCTACATCAAAGAGTGGGTCAGTTGCACAAGAGAGAGAGTTGATACCGAGGACTCGGTGGTCTTCCAAGACTCTTAGAGGACTCAAAAGGCATGAGTTGACATACATGGATGCTCGAAAGAGTACAAAGTCTCATTAGAGCATGTCTTCAGTTCATAGATCAGCGGAGGTAGCAACAGATGCTTCTAGTGCAGTGGGAGCAGAGGTCTCTAGTTCAGAGGGAGTAGCTACAACAACCGATGGGATGACGAATTTGGAGGCAAATTCTAGTGGAGGTACCAGAAGTACCTCCCTCGTTAAGAGGGAGTGTTAGATTTGGTAGCTCGGAGGTACTTCTGCATTGACAGTGCCCAACATGCAAAAGTGATCGAGCACATTTCTCCCTAGTGACTTTATTTTTATAAAGTGATTTTATAAAGTCAAATTGAGCCTTTTTAGTTTTTAATGTGTAAAGTGACTTTATGAGGGTGTGGGTCACTTAAGCAAATTAAGTGATCTCAACGGACGATTAAGTCACGACCGTTGATCTCATGAGGGCAAAGATTAGATCTTGACCGTCAATCTCATTGAAAGACCAAGGGGGTTAGGGAAGTTACACATTGAATATGCATAAAGGGCGCACTAGTGGATAGGAGGGAACACTTTTTGAGGAGAGGTGAGAGGGAAGGTGAAGGGTCACTCATCCCAAGAGAGATTTTGAGCTTAGAGAAAGAGAACAACAACAAGTTGGGTTGGCACGCATTCCAGGGCAGGGATGGGCATGCATCCAAGAGAAGTTTCAGCGCTTAATAGCTCAATCCGTACAACAACTGAAGGAGTAGTCTGGACTCTGTACAACATTTACCGTTGTCCATATAGCAAAGAGAGGGCACGAAATTCGAGGCAACAAGTTCAATTGAGTTTGGCACAAATTTCGAGAAGTTTGGAATCCGAGTACTATACTTTTCATTCAAATCTAGGTGCATTTATTAAGGGTTGTACAGTTGCATTTTTGCTGTACATGATCGTACAGTGCAAAAAAATCAAGGCAATTGAGTTTGACACGATTCTCAAGGAGTTCATGTATTGATTCTAGAGATAAGTTATTGTGAATTAAATGTTGATATTGTTGTTGTTGTAACTTAGAAAATTTCCCTTAAGCTCAATAATAAAATCTCCTTGAAATTGGTTTTCCTCTTGTGGGTTTTTCCAGGGGCATTGCCTAGAATCAAGTGTGTGATTTGTTTGTTGTTCATTGTTTTTCCGTTGTTGTTTTATTGCTTAGTTATTATATTTTTACTCATTATATTTTACTGCATTATAGAATTATATTGGAGGTTGAAATAAAGATTTAACTAAGTGTTTGAGCTCAGATTTTAACATTCACAAAGGTAACACAAGCCAAGAAGATGAAAAGTTGGATGACAACTACTAAGTGGTGGTCGCTTTGATTTATAACAACAAGGGCGTCCAAGAGTCGAACGATGAAAACAAAAGCTCGAGGTACTACATCATATAGCCAAAGAAGAAAAATAGAAGGTAAGAACACCATTACAAACATAGGTGGCTAGAAGGCTAGAAATAAGATGGGTGAGAAAGCATAGTTCATGAAGAAGCATACTTCATGGTTGAGGTGAAGAGTTCGCATTAAGAAGACAATGTGCAAGGTAAAAGCACATGTTGGTTGCCTGATTTGCATAAAGAAGTGAACGAACAAAGATTCAAAGAAGAAAGAAAGACTACGTATAGTCTAAGATGTCCAAGAACGTATTAGAACTCAAATTTTCACGAGCGACTCTGGTAAACCTTGCTTGGATGTCTATTATGATTATGTATAAGTAATTTCCTTATTACGTTTGTTTTATATGTGATTCCTTGTAAAATCTCCCTCGGTAATTTCTTTCTTACGATTCTTTTATATGTGATTCCTGTAAAATCTCCCTCACTGCCATAGGTTATGAGAAAATTACTCCTTATAATTGCCTCTTCGAACCATTGAATCACGTTGTACCACCACCTAAGATGAGTGACAAAGCAATGCTGTAACCATAAATGTAATTTTCCAAAAAGATAACTCCTATAAGCAAAAGGATACGATCTAGCCTACGTTTGGTGACATAACATTGTGCCACATGTGCATTTTGATGCATACGAATAACTACGCTTACATATAAGTTTCAATTCATGCAACTTTTTAGTAGAAATGTATTTTGTAACCTTACATAGAGGACTTGTGACTATTCATTAAGTAAAATAATTCAAGCTTCATAATTTATACACAACACGTAGAGTGGAAGAGTCCTTTTGGCTTTTTCAGCGAAAGATGTGATCTAAATCAACATTTATGACATAGTATTATTGCGCCTAAGAAAAAGGTCTGTTTTTCTACAATCTGGATGGCAGAGACGGGTTGTGTTCCATAAATAATGTTAAAAGAAACAATTCACTATTTAAAATACAAATTAATCTACTTGGTACAAAGTCTCTTTCCACTTATGATGTATCTCAAGTTTGTCCAGACTTTTACTCTAAATATTTTTGAACCTATGAAAAATGTCTGTTTTTCTACAATCTGGATGGCAGAGACGGGTTGCGTTCCATAAATAATGTTAAAAGAAACAACTCACTATTTAAAATACAAATTAATCTACTTGGCACAAAGTTTCTTTCCACTTATGATGTATGTCAAGTTTGTCCAGACTTTTACTCTAAATATTTTTGAACCTATGAAAAATGTCTGTTTTTCTACAATCTGGATGGCAGAGACGGGTTGTGTTACAGATATAATGTTATAAAAACAAATTAATATTTAAAATACAAATTAATCTACTTGGATCAACACTTATGATGTATCTAAAGGTTGTCCAGATTTTTATTCTAACACTTTTTAAACATATTTAATATAATTCTCTAATTAGTAATGTACAGAAAGGATGTCCAGACTTCTAATCTACACTTCTAAAACATTGTTTAGAAGACAAGCGTGATAAATTTTGTAATTTTTTTGTACTTTGACAAAGAAATGGTTTATGTTAATGTTTCTCATACCAATTTCAATTTAAAAAGCAGAACAACCTGGAAATGCATCCCAAAAATCAAAAGTGCAGTCATATAGTTTCAAAAATAAGCTATAATACTTTAATCATTAATCCTAATAACATCTGATTTTTTTGTAAGGAAAAGTGCTTGTGCACCAGAAATAGGCTGAGCTAGGGTTTCAAGGCTAGGGCTTTTAACCGTAGTGCTGCCTCCTGGGAAGCGAGGCGAGGCACGTTGGGGCTGCTATTAGGCGTGGACCCGAGAAGTGTTTCCCCTCCCCTCCCCTCTGCGTGCCTATTTTAGAAAATAAGAATGTGTTTGGCCGCAGGCATTTATCTGACTATAGGAGCTCGCGGCTGCTGATCCAATCCCCATTCATCTGCTGACGAGGTCACGCCGCGCTTAAGCTTCGTTTTTATATATATATATAGTTAAGGATTTTTGTTTGGGATATTTTCTGCGTTATCCCTTTTCGCTTATGGCTTCACCCATTGAAATTTTTAGCCCAAATTTCACATGCTTCGACACTGCCAAATCATGATACTCTCAAATGCAAGAGATTGTTTGCAGGTAGAGTACATAGTTATGAGTGGCCATTTTTCTTGAATCTATTTTCAGTTATCAGTTCACAATTTATAGATGTCGGAAAAAGGGAACATCTGCTCTGTCCGAGTGACCATTTTTCTTTCATCCATTTTCAATTATCAGTATATAATTTTCTTGGACACAGGTTTTTCATGGTACACATGTAGAATCGAATTTCTCTTTCACTGAACAAAAACTCCCTATAAACTTATTTCATGGATAATTTACAGCTCTGCTTGAAAAAACTACCAATAAAAACTGTTACATAACAAATCTTTAAAAAATTACACAGCGAAAGAGAATCTTTTCTGCTTACCAGCATTCATTCGTCTCTGTGTATTCCTTTGCAAGACTTCTTCACCCTTCCCTGCCAATGATTACAAAGTTTAAAGGAAGAAAAGAAGAAATATACAAAGGTGAAGGCACAGAATGGTGAAAACTGGTTAACCGTTTGATGATTTCATTCTAGCATAAAAATCATATTTTATAGACCTTTCATAAACTGCTATTGAACGATCAGAAGACTCTGAGCACGTCAATCCCAGCTCGGATTCTCGTACGTCTTCACATCCAGAAAGCAGATAAGAAGTCACCAAGGGCTTCTTTTCGCTTTCCTGTTCCTGGGAAACCCTTAATTTCCACATTCTCTTAAAATCGGGCCCCGATTGCCTGCCTTTTCCGTTCAACAACAATTTTCCGCGCAGATCGATAGCCGTTTTAACAAGCTCTTGTGAAATCGAAAATTTATGCGGGCTGAACTCAGAAACAGTCAATAAGTAGCTTTGCTTCAACAACGCGGCCTCGGTCAGCTCAGCAATACTGCACTCAAAATCCAAGAATGACTTGCTCATGTCCTCTCGCGCACATGAGACCAATCTTCTACTAACAGGTAAAAATCATTGATTGTCCATAAAGTATGAGCGGATACGAATAGACACGCGTCGGTAACTATAGCACCAGAGTACTTCTCACTTTCCAGAAGACGACTTTGTACCACTACTTTCCTACTGCTACACAGCTAGTGCAAACGAAGATTTTATGTGAATTTAATGTGAGCAGAGATTTCAGGAATAAAAGAACAGTAAGAACCGTAGATGTGATTGAGATGCGAGAAACAAGCCATTCTGAAGTAAATAACCCATCCGAATGCGAAACGACAGTCGACTGGATGTGACCCCGTACGCTCACGATTGTGAACAGGCGCGTTTTAAGGCTAAAACCGCTCTTTCTCCTTCGAGGGATGGACGTTCAGTACATCCGCGTTCATAAACGACACGGTAAAGTTCGTATCAAACGTAATGGTAGAGCCCCAACCGGGTAAACTTTGTATCGAAAGTACCTGTGAGTACATTTTCTTTCTTATTTTGTATGATTTTGTATCCGTGGCCATATTTCGGGTCTCGAGCCTTTGCTCCATTAGGTCGTCAAGAGCCAAACCATGATAATAGAAGCCAAGATACCGCGGTTCGTCTGGAAGAGATGATTTGACCAATTCACCCACCCTGCTTCGAACGAAATTTGAGTTAAAATTCATGACAATCACTCCGGACCAAATTTGAGTTAAAATTCATGACAATCACTCCGGACCAAATTTGAATTTGAAAAGTGTTCTATTGCACAAATCGTTCAAGTGTTTTATTGTACAAATCATTCACGTATAGTCATTTTGGTTATTCAAAATGAGTATGTGTTTGTCTTTAGAACCTTTCAGTTGTTATTGGTAAATGATATTCACCGCATATTACTCATTAGCTATGATATAATGAAAATGATTTTTATGATATAATGAAAATGATTTTATATATAGGAAGTGATAATGAATAGTTTCATTTTTTAAAGAAAAAAAAAAGCTCCTATTGAATAGTTTTATTTTTAAAAAAGTATGTAACTTTTCTCATTATACTTCTTTCAACCAAGTAAATATGATTTTCTTTATTTTATATTAACCAATAGAAATTGTAAAAGATTAAAGTTTTTGGTATTGAATCAGTTGAGATCTTCGATTGTGAAGACATATGAAAATTAGAGATGAAAACCATTATATATATAATTAGTGAGAGACTCTATAATTAAATATTGAATCACACAAGAATTGTATTCTTGTGTTATTGGGTGTATAAGATTTTCAATGAAATATATAAAATAAAAATATTATATATTCATCATCGATGAAGAAGTGTTGAATCTCGAGTCTTGTAACACAAACAATATGGCCAAGCCTAGTTTGATTGTTGGGAGCATGGTTGTATTATCCGATTATAAAGAATTCAGAGATCCAATTTGTCGTTGAGTGGAATGGCTTGCTTGAAAGAAGAAAGAATTGCCATTGATCACAAATTACACATAGAAATCTAGTCTTAAAGATTTACAAAGTTAAATTGCAACCTTTGCTACGGGAGTTGCTCGAAATACAAGATGAAAGAATGAATGAAAAAGGGAGAGGGAAACAAGACAATTGAACTACATATTAGATAAAAAGCTTATATGATGGTGGATGGAAGAATGGAGAATGTAACAAAAAGTAGAACATTCACCAAATAGAGATTCTCTTACAAAATGGATAAGAAGGGTACTTTAACAAAGCACATAAATAATAGTCAATCACAATAGATTCTCTATTGCTTAGGAATCTATATTCATGGACAACCATTGATTCTCAATGTCTACAAACCATTTAAGCAAGATGAAAATGCGGAATGGAAAACAAAAGAAGTCACAATCTGATAAAACAATTCTCAGGAATCTTCATTATCATAAATGATTACATAATAAAATGCTCGCATGCAAGTACAATAACTCACACAGGTTTATTGCCTCCTCCATCTCTCTCGAACCTCCCCTCATTCTTATCTATCTTTAGATAGATCTAATCCCAATTTGAATTAATGAGCTGGCATATCCCTGAAAATCCGAAATCATGAGCTATCTAGGCATTTTTAGGAAATTGATTTTGGCGAAATCTTGAAAAATAGGCCCCAAAGATCTATTTGAATCTCTCAAACCATGAAAGTTGTTGTAAAACTGAGAGAGGTTTTTCTAAATTAGTCTGACAAAAACCCTTTCCAGTTTTTTTAAAATTCGTCTCCAATTTCTTGGAGAACGTTCCAAAAGTTAGTGTCTAAAACAGGAGAAAACAACAAGCTACGAGAAGGTTTCAGTAGTGCCTTTCAAACTCTAACAAAAATCACATGAAACTTTGTGCTGCCTCTTCCAAAGTGTTAAGCTTGTCTCTTGCATCCTCCTGGGTTGTCATGGCTCTAGTAACCCTCCTCTGAACCTTCAGTTTTCTCTACTTGGTAGATGAAACCCTAATTTGTGCTTTTACTGAAACAAGGATTATTTTTTTTGTTGATTTCCTTGTGCTTTTCTTGTTTGGAGGTTGTGGAGGGGTATCATCTAGAACAATGACCTTCTCTGTGAGATATGGATCTTGTTTTGCCTTAAATTTCAACCTTAATTTGTTTGTTGGGCTAGTCTTGAGCCTATTGACCTGCAAATCTGCCTTGTGCACATACTCTGTTTTGTTAGGGCTTGGCCCAGAATGTTGTTTGATCTCTGGACTGTCTACACTTGGCTATACATCATATCCTTGAACCTCAGGGGGTGTTTAGGCTCGTCTGTAACTATTTATCTTGCCTCGACCCTTCCCTTGGCACCTTGTGTAATGGTGTTGCTCCATGACTTAGCTTGATATTTGATGCTATATGGTCTGATATGCTTGGAAATTGGGTGGGCAACCCATTAAATTTTATTTACCAAAACGAACAATTAGAACAAAATCCTTTAAAATGATTTTAAAACCAATAATTTATTTTTTTGTTTTTGAGTATAACAGAGAATAATTTGGTATTTTGAATAGAAAACTGGACAGATCACAAGATTTCATCAAGGTGAAGGTTTGATATAATGGGAAACTTGGAAAAATTATGCAAAGGATAACGTGGTAGCAAAATCAACACTTGTAGAAATGATGATTTTTGTGTGCTACAAGAATAGTAACATTCTTGTAGCAAAGCACAGTCATGAATGTAGCTTTAGGTACTAACATTGGCTCCATCTGGGGATAACACTTCCCTACGAGGTTATAAGAACACGCAAACCAATGTGCCTTATTTTTGTCCATCTCCACTACAACTTGTATCCAATATGTAAACCAAACTGGCAGGCAACTTGAAAACAAAATTATCCCATACCAGTGTCTCCATTGGGACATGGAGTGTTATTCCACCTACTTCACACCAACAAACTGAAAACAAAATGCTCAGATGACAAGCTTATTGTCCTACTCTAATCAGTTGAAAATCATTGTTTTGTCCATGTATGGATAAATTTCCAATTTAATCAATTAAGTAGTTGTTTGACGGGCTAAACATTTTGAATGTATTTTAGCAAAACAAAAACTTGAAAATAAAATAGCAACTCAAAAACTTGATTATCAATTTCGTAGTCAAATAATGGTTGAAATTCTGAACTAATAAAATCCTTTGTATAGGTGGCCATAGGATCTTCAAAAACTTGAGAACCATACCTTATTTGATGATCTCCACAACATTTTTCTACTTGGTTCTCATGGTTGTATTGTTCTTGCATGTTTTCTATTTCAATATATTGTTTCAATTGTGGTCCTTCACTTTCAAAAACAATTTTCTGCAACACTTCATCTTGTACATTATGCATAATCTCTCCTTCATTTTTTACGAGAGAATATGATTCGTATTTATCATATTCTAGTACATTAAATCCATGAAATTGATGTTCCAAATGTTCAGAAAAAAGGAGAATGAGTTTCCCTTGATCGTCAACATCACCATCATGTTCATCCTGTTGATTCAAAAGAGATGTCTTCCATTACATGAGTTACAGGTTACTAACAAAACAATGACCTCCTTGTTCCCCCAACAATAGATCTTGAACAGTATAAACTTCATGACAATCATGAACAACGAAATTTCTTTGAGCTTATAATGAAAACTATTTTCCAAAGCTTGAAAACATATAATCCTAAAGGTCGTACTGAGAAAAAGAGGTTTGTTGGTTCCCAATATCAACAACAAGATGCTTTGGAGCAACAATTGTCTTCTCAACAAAATAATCATGATCCAATTTCATAGCAGGGGTTAAAAGGTTAACGCGATGATCAACTAAAGGTATATATTCATGTATAGAGTCATCCTCTACAAAAATATCAAGTTGATTTAAACTGTGAACACAAGCATAATCTATATCCCCGTCAATAGACAAAATTGAAAATGATGTAGAATTTTGAACTAAATCTAATTTGTGTTCACAAATATCTTGCTTCTCTTCTGGATGCAAATGTTCATCACAAACCTGATCTTGAAGTTTGTCACAAGCCCAAAAGTTTTCCTCAATTTCTCTAGCATCAACAAATAATTGTTCTAATGATAAGGATCTCCTTTCTCTGAGATAAAAAGCAAGATCAAGGTGTTGATCTTCTATATAATACAACATGACAACAATTTTGGAAGGTTGAATATCCTTAGGAATACTATAATAAAAACTGTGAAATATCATGTTGAATGTGATAAGAACTTCATCCTTCTCTCTCTTTAAAGCATTTAATTCAATCAAGTACTAATCAAAAGATTTGTGATATCTCAAAAATGTATCATGAAAATCTGTCCATGAACGAATGGAACAAGCTTCCAAATTTCTAAACCATAATGCAACATCTTCAAACAAGGATTTGCAAAATATCCTCATAACTACATCCTCATGAATAATTTCGAAATTATCAATGAAATTATCAAAAGCTTCCATATGTTTCTCAACTGCAACATGGTATCTCCATTAAACATAGAAAGATACTTGAAAAACTAGAGAGGGTAAGCATGAAGAATAGATGGTAGCTTCAAAGGTCGAAAAATTTCTCTTCTTATTCTGGACTGAACTTCAGTAGGTTGAATACAAGTTTCAAGAGGGATCGCAAAAGATAAATCAACTTTGTTTTGTACAAGATGACATGATTGTTCATGTTCATAACAAATTGGTATATGTACATCATTTTTATCATAAGGTTCAGCTGGGGGAGTTAGATAAAGATTTATAACATGAGAAGATGATAGATCTTCTTCCAATGAGGGATAAACAAATGAAGACTAATGGTCATGGGATTAAACAAAGCATTGGATGATCCTTTTCACATGTAAGGGAAAATACAAGAAAGAGCTAATGAAAAATAATATAAGTTCCTGAAATAAACTTATGACCTGATACCTAGTTTTTCCTTTTAGTTATTTCATCTTTCTATCAACCGAATTCTTCCTCCAGTGGAGTCTTCATTTGTGGAGTCGCCAAGTGAAATATTTTAGTCAATGTTCAGTGCCTAATCCTTGTTCACCATCAATAATTAGAGCTAATCGTTGTCGTTCTCCGAGGGAAATAGTGTTGGACATTGGGTTCAACGCTTCCCGCGAGTTTCGTGACATGGGTTAACCCCCTCTCGTGGATCCTAACTTCGACAATTATGGCAGAGATTAATGCCTGTGGGTTTTGGTCTAACGACAATCGTAGTCCAACAAATGGTATCATAGCGACAGGTCTCGAGTTTGAAACTTGGTTGACACGCGCTGGGGGGGGAGATTGTTGGACATTGGGTTCAGCGCTTCCCGCGAGTTTTACGACACGGGTTAACCCCCTCTCGTGGATCCTAACTCCAATGATTGTGGCTGAGACTAATGCCTACGGGTTTTGGTCTAACGAAAATTGTATTCCAACAAATAGCTTTGTGTCTCCTTCCCCGACAATGGTGTGAAAAGATGTTAGTGCTAGAATTTTTCTCTTTACTGCTAGAGAGACAAGCCTAACACATCTTAGTTTTAGGATTGGATTGGGTAGGCAACTTAGTAAGAATGAATGCGAAAGGGAGAGGGTAGCAAGTTGATTACAGATAAGTGATATACTGGTGGGCATGGAGTAAAATAAACACCATGTTGATCGAAGGCAATTGAACTGCATATCAGATAAAAAAAATTATATGATGATGGATGGAAGAATGGAGAATGTAACAAAAAGTAGAACATCCACCAAACATATATTCTCTCTGCAAAATGGATAAGAAGGGTACTTAAACAAAGAACACAAATAATAGCCAATCACAACAGATTCTCTACTGCTCAGGAATCTATATTCATGGACAACCATTGATTCTCAATGTCTACAACTCATTCAAGCAAGATGAAAATGCAGAATGGAAAAAAAAAAGTCACAATCTGATAAAACAGTTCTGAGGAATATTCAATGTCAGAAATGATTACATAATAAAATGTTCGCAGGATTACAATAAATGACATAGTTTTTTTTTCCTTCTCCATCTCTCTCAAGCCTCCCCTCCTCCTTATCTATCTTTAGAGAGATATAATCCCAATTCAAATTGATGAGATGGCATATCCCTAAAAATCTGGAATCATGAGCTATCTAGGAATTTTTACAGGAAACTGATTTTGGCGAAATCCTGAAAAATAGGCCTCAAAGATCTATTCGAATATCTCAAACCATGATAGTCGTTGAAAAAATGAGAGAGGTTTTTCTAAACTAGTCATTTCCTGACAAAAAACATTTTCCAGTTTTTTTAAATCCATCTCTAGTTTCTTGTAGAATGTGCCCAAAGTCATTGTCTTAAACATGAAAAAACAACAAGCTATAAGAAGGTTTCAGTAGCACCTTTCAAACTCTAATAGAAATCACATGAAACTTTGTGTTTCCTCTGCCAAAGTGTTAAGCTTGTCTCCTGCAACCTCCTGGGCTATCATGGCTCCAATTACCCTCTTTTGAACCTACACTTTTCTCTGCTTAGTAGATGAAACCCTAATTTATGGTTTTGTTGAAACATGTATTATTTTCTATGTTGATTTCCTTATGCTTTTCTTGTTTGCAGGTTGTGTGGGGGTATCATCTAGAACACTGACCTTCTCTGTGAGAGATGGATCTTGTTTTTCCTTAAATTCCAACATCAATTTGTTTGTTGGGATTGTCTTGAGCCTATGAACCTGCAAATATGCCCTGTGCACATACTCTGTTTTGCTAGGGCTTGGCCCATAATGTTGTTTGATCTCCCGGTTGTCTAAATTTGGCTATACATCATATCTTTGAACCTTAGGGGGTGTTTAGGCTTGTGTGCAACTATTTGTTTTTCCTCGGCCCTTCCCTTGGTGCCTTGTGTAATGGTGTTGCTCCATGACTTAGCTCCATATTTGATGCTATATGGCCYGATATGATTGGAAATTGGGTGGGCATCCCAATAACTTTTATTTTCCAAAATGAACAATTAGAACAAAATCCTTTCAAACGATTTTAAAACCAATCATTTATTTTTTGGTTTTGAGTAYAACAGAGAATAATTTGGTATTTTGAATAGTAAACTGGAGAGATCACAAGATTTCATCGAGGTGAAGGTTTGATATAATGAGAAACTTGGCAAAATGATGCAAAGGATATCATGGTTGCAAAATCGATGCTTGCAGAAATGATGATTTTTGTGTGCTACAAGAATGGTAACATTATTGTAGAAAACCATAGTGATGAATGTAGATTTAGGTACTAACAACAAGCGTTTGGTTACATAGACTTACTAGTAGTTCTAAGATATTTTGAAAGGATTTTGTACTTCTGTTATTATGAAGATTTGATATCGAAATAAAATATTTAGAATAAGGAATCGCATGGAAAAAGGAAGCATCATATTTAATTTAAATGACAATAGTACACAAAATAAATTTTAGGATGCTCGGCAGGAAAAACTATACCTAGGCAAGTGATCATTGAGCTCTTACCCCATTTTAAAAAACAAAAAAAATATTCAACGTTGTTTCAGAGATAGTTTTCACATTTAAATGTACACCTGAACCTTACAACAAGTAAGGGTTTCCACTGACAACAACTCTATTGAACTAAAAATCTCATTGAAATTAAATTTTCAACTCCACAACATTAATTAGATGCTTTGCAGAAGGCTTAACCAATAAGAAAATGAGCCCAAACTTTAATACATTTTAATATGGATGAAATAAATGAATTCAATTGTCTACAAAAAGTAGCATTAGGCTGCACTCAACTTCACCTCAATGACATAAAAGGAAGGGAATGAATCTAGTGCATGGAAATAGTGCAACATTCACTAATTAACAATTAAATACTAGTATGAAGAGCATGGAACCTTTATTACTTCTACCCTCCTATAGATTTGTATGAACACTTGGAGAAGTACATTAAATCCCATATATTTATGTATAGAAACTAAAACATCAATCAATAAAACGCTACCCAGATAAACATGGAAAACTTATCGAGACCTTAATTGAATTGATAATAGCCACTTAAACAATTTTATTGTGCATCAACAAGAACATTAGTACCACACCATTTGAAGTAGACAAAGAAAATGTTCATATAATAGGTTTCCATTGAAGTAGAAGCATCTTTAGGATTTTAGTAATCCTATGTCAACAAAAAACAAGTTCTTTCAATTTTCTACTTTATAAAATTTTCCTCCTTTTCAACTTTTTGATTTACAATAGCAACATCAATTTAGTATTTTGATTAGCACAATCTCATATATTCGAGTTTAAATTTGAAATTTAAATATGATGTAGAGTACATCTTTCTCTATCGACAAGGCTCTAACCCTCATTCATTATTAGTATGTTGGCTATGATTAGGTCATCTTAGTTGTAGGTTACATCATGCTCACTTTTCTCCAATTTATAATAAATGAGATCCATTTATATAGTCATATAGTCTTGTGCATTGCATATATTGTAAAGGGAGATTGTCTCCTAGAAGTGATTGTTAAGAACCAAACATCAATATAGCATAGAAAAACCTCAGGAAAAGTACTCAACGCCTTGAAAAAGAGATAATTTCAGATAATAAGCCTCTTCGAGGGGGCAACCTCCTTTTACCCCACTTAAATGTTCAAGTACA
>ML776941.1:1385500-1411897 GCA_009831015.1 Picea engelmannii
TAGGAGACTAGGAGGTATAATTACAACTAATGGCCTAAAGCCGACATAAATAAAATAACATTACTAATCTAAATTACAACTAATGGCCTAAAGCCGACATAAATAAAATAACATTACTAATCTAATATGCCCCGATTAAGGGGCAATGAGCCAATATTAGGGCTTAACAGTGATTTCTTATTCATTGACTCTTTATCATTATAAAGGTGTGGAACTAACTCTTCTTTCTATTTTTATGCTATTTGCATAATTTGGTTCATAACATTTGGTTTCATAGCATATGATCCTTGGTTGATTCCTTCAAAATGAGTCATCCTACAATTTTCGCTATAAATATTTTGAGAACATTTCAGACCATGAAAGTTTTGTTCACTAAGGAGAAATACCGAAGTACATGTGGTAAAATAAATCAGATTTTGATTCAATATACTTTTCAAGTTACAAGTTGTGGAAGTTAGGGTTTTTTGTTGGTCTTTAAACTAGTCTCAAATAGGTGTTCCTAGGAAAATAGTCATATCTAATTCTAGAAATATTCAAAATGACTACCACTAGTTTCTGTAATGATCCAAATGCTTAAAATATCGTAGAAAAATAGAAGCACACACCATGTACAAAATGTGAGCATGGATAAAAACTCCAAGATAGATAAGTTACACAATAACTCCTTAAAGAATAGGAGAATATCCTCCACATAACCAAATACATTCATACATCACAATTCACATATCTACAATAATGAATACATGATATCTATATATGCCCATTCACACCTACACATGAGGCCCCGTTACTATTAGGCCGACCCTATTACATATATATACACACATTACATGTACATTTATCCCCATATATTCCCCCCCTTGGGGTCATATCATATACATTTAACCATATATATTCCCCCTTTGGTACCCTCCTTCAAAACGCTTTGTCTTTAAAGCTTTACAATTAAAGGCTTCACATGTGATGAAATCAAGTAATACGATTTTCTTATGTTCCTTCTTTCTTCTTTCCATTGATGATGATCTGTTGGCCCTCGACCAAGTTTTGAGGAAACCTTAGTCAGGTTTGATCACTTTTTGCACTTCGACATATCGGTCGAGAAAGGAGCGCCCAGGCGAAGATGAGATCGCAGATCTCACTTATTTTGCAAGCTATGTGGACCCAGTAAGGGGTCCCTAGGGTTTTTTTAATGGGTTATGGGATGTCGGCCCATGGGGTTTACCCATGATTAGGCCTTTTTGTAAGGGATTGTAAAAGTATAAATAAGTAAGAATGTATGATAGAAGGGAGGCTTTTGAAAGGGAAGTCTTGGTAGCTAAGTGCAAGTAATGTGATGAGATTTGTGCGAAGGAATGTCTGTGTGTTAAGGCTCTGTGCTTGATGAAAGATTATCTCTGTGCCTTGACCTAGTTTTGGAAGGAGGATCGGGTGCTCAGTGCGGAGATCTCTTGTCCTATGCGAAGCTCAACTTTGTGGCTTAGTGCACATGAGTCGTTGAATGTAAGAGATTGAAGAATAATAAATAATACGAAGCAGTTGGTGGATGTAGCCCCATACTGGGGTGAACCACGTATATCTTGTGTCTTTGGTTTGTTGTGTTGTATTGTTTATGTTATGAATATGCTCAGTGCTTTGCTTATTATGCATGATAGATAGATATGTTGATGCTTAGTTCTTTACTTGTGTTAAAGATGAATGAATGCTAGATATAACCTAATGTTATATGCTAATTGGTTGAAATGCTTAATCTTTGTTGGTATTGCATTGATCTCTAATAGGGTATGTTCTGTGATGTTATTAAAGCTAATGAACTAATGCATATTACCTTCTAACTGTTGCTAGAATACTCTGTGAAGTGTTATTATCACAGATCTATGTCCCAGCTTGGTTACAAATACATGTGTCCTGTAACCCACCCTGCTTCTACCTCGGGTGAGCCTTCCCCTGCTTCGCAGGTGTTGCCGAAAGGGCCGGTAGTTAGGGTTTTGTTGGTGCACTATTGAAGCGTTGAACCCTGGGTCTTCCCCTGTGCCAACAAATGGTTCTGTTGTCGGGACCTGAAACTGTGATTGCTGGGAACTGAAGTAAAGAAAAGAGAAGCTTTGTGTGTAGATCTGTTGTTGAAGCGCGCAGTACTCTACTTGAATTGCGAAGCTCCGTGCTAAGAAAGAAATCTGATATGAAGAAAAGAGGTAAGATCCAAAAAGAGGTAAAGCTTTGTGCTTTGATAAGAGTAAGATAAGTGAAAATGTTTGTTTCGAAAGCATGAATTTAAGTATCTTTAAAAAAAATTGTCCTAGTCTGAAGACTAGGGCGCAGTTGGAAGAAAGAGTTGATCTAATTAAAGATAATAGAAATGAAGAAAGATATGTTATTCCTATGCATAGAAAGAATTTTTGGACTAATAAGTGGATGCAGGAACCTAGAAAGATTTTTTGTAGATTGCAGGTCTAACACTGTGATCCTAGTGCGCAGTATAGAAGAGGTTCGGGAACATACAAGAGAAAAAGAGGATTGACATTGTGTTATAATTGCAGAAGGCCATGACATATTGCTAAAGAATGCCCTGGTATAGGTCCTATTTGTCTTTGTTGTAAGATTGTTGGTCATGAGGTTGAGGATTATCGAAGGATGATTGTTAAGGTTGAAAGAATGAACATGAGACAAGAAAACTATGAAGGAAATCAAGAGACTAAGGGCATGTTAGAGAATCATAAAGAACCAAAGAAAGCTCAAATAATTTTATTACAGTTGAAAGTGAATATTATGACAGAAGACACTTGGGAAATTTTTGGAAAGCCTACTGTGGTACCTTTATTGGGAAGGATATGCTTGTTTAAGGGAAATATGATAACCTTATGCAGAAGAGTTACTAATGTACCTATTATTATCCATGGAACATTGACTGAAGAGGAATTTTAAGTCATTAAGTTTGTTGAGAACAACGCCCCTTTCCCACTTCTGCTAGGTAGGACTTGAATTGAGAAGGATCAGATCAAAAGGAAAATAGAGGAAGAAGCTACAAAAAAGAAGAAGCAAGAACTAAGGGATTTCATATCTAGAAAAATAGACCGACTAATAAAAGAACGAGAGGATAAGTCGAAGCAACATAAGGCAAGAGAATTAGTTGTCAAGGTTGAAAGAATGCAAGAAGGTTTGAAGGACCTGTACATGCAAGAAAGAATAATACCCACCCAGGAATTAATAAGAGAAGGAATATTAACTTCGAACCCTTTGAGAGCACATCAGCAGTGCGAAGTCACTACACTAGGAGAAAATAAGAATAAGAATGGAAAGAGGATTCTGGAAATAGTTAGAGAGACTCATATCACATGGAAGAAGGCAAGGAAGCTCAGTAAAAAGAAATCTAAGATGGAAAAGCTAAAGAAAGCTACAGAGACCAAATGGAAGACATCACAGATTAGAACCTCGCAGGAGGTAAGTTCGCAAAATTTGAACCTCACCGGAACAACAAGACCGCGTAGAATGGGACTTCGCCCTGGCTAAGAAATATGACCGTTGGAGGCACCCCGACCGTTAGAATGACGCTCTAGAATGGATAGAAAATTCATTTATGGGCAGATGGACCGCTTTTGGGATGTTGAGACCGCAACATAACACATATATTTGCATTGATGGAAGCATTGAGGGACGTTGGAAGAATCCGTTACGAGGCCCCACTTATTTAACTTGTCTGTCATCGTGCCAGGACCACTTTTTGCCACCCGTGATTAACTGAGCCAACAAAGAATTGATTGTGTGTCAAGCTGTGTTATTAGAAACTAGACGTCGTTGTTTGTTTGTCTACCCCTCTTATCCGTTCGCCTACCCCGACTTGTCTGTTTAACAGTGAGAATGTCAGGCGAACCTAATGAATTAGAGAAGTATGTCGAGGAGGTCCTCAAGAAGCTAATGGGTGACAAACCGTTATCTGAAGGTGTCCAAACATCATCGACTAGGGGACTGCAGGATTCCCCTTCGATGGGACGTCATTCTGGTCATGTCAACCCCGTCACTGAGCAATGAAGTAAGCATCGTGGCGATCTGGTTAATGCAAAGCAGATCCAGTCCATATTACCAGACTATATCCCACCTTTGGCTGGCGCAGTTAACTGCAACAACATCCCAAGAGATTATGAGTACACCTTGTTCATCGCATACATTCCGAAGGGAATATGCATAGTAGGGAGCGAGCTAGGATATATCCCGTTGTTGAAGAACACTGACTTCAACCTAGGAGACATAAAGAACTATACTATGCTAGTGCCCCACCGATACTTGATGAAATAAACTAGGAAGAAGCCTCGCCTCATCTCCCAGCCATGGATCAAGGGACTGGCGCAGTCCACTGTGTTAAATGTGATGAAGATTCCCCATTTTGGCTGTCACCAAGAGGTTAACACTTGCGTTAAACTCCTCTTGTCGTGCTATCATGGTGGATACCTATGGCTCAACTGGAGGATTACTGTGAATCCGACGTTGATCCACCATATTACAGGATTAAGCATGCAGGGACTTGACCCTCAACAGTTTTATCCAAGGAAGGCCTCAGACCACTCCCTGGTACAACGCATCAAGGAAGGTTGCGACAAAGTTGAAAAAGGAAAGCGAGGCTACAAGGTAGCCTCCATACAGGATGGCGTATTGCACCTCACTTGCCAACTCATAGCTAGAAAGATCGTAAGGAAGAACTGCCCCACACAGGTCACCGGGTTCATGGTGGACCTCGCAGGAAAATGTGTGGAGGGCATGCAGATGAATTGGGCGAGTTACCTCGTCAATAAACTAGATTAAGACTGCCGCGAAGCTCGGGATTTGGGATATGAATTCCACTTCAGTTGTTTGATCATGTTAATCGCATTTTTTGCTTGGAAAATGCCTGAAGGAGCCACCTTTCCGGATATTGAACCATCAGATTCGTTGGCCGCTAGGTTTTCCACCTTGTTATACACCAACGACATGACAAAGTAGTGACAGTCCAACGCTGTGTTTCATGCATATTATCAGCAACTGAAGGTTTCCATTGAGTCATTTCTGTGCATGACAACACACACCCTGCACCAGTACAAACCAATAACAAAGTTCCACGCAGATCCACATTTTATCTATATCACTGCGTGCAGAGACGAGAACAAGAAATAGTTACATTCATACTACAAGATAACAGATGAAGAAATGGAGCAAATCACCAAGGAATGGCCGAAGGAGTTCCTTGTACATGTCACTAACATGGAACTCTCTTACACTGACACCATAGGAAGCTCCATGGTCACTCGAGTTGAGCATGTCGGACAGTCTAGTGGGACGACGAAGAAGAAGAAGCAGGAAGAAGTCCAGGATATAGAGACCGATGAGGAGGACAACGCCTCGGAAGAAAATGGATCAGGCTCACTAGGAGGAGGAGAAGACAAAGCAGATGGACAAGGAGGAGGGGATGAGCAAGGAGGAGGCAAAGCTACACCGCCTAAAGATCCCCCTATTGAAACAATAACACCGTAGAAGAGGAAGGTTTCTCCACATAAACCTTCAACAAGAAAGAAGACGCATGCCAGTAAGCCCTAGTTAGAAGCAACACTCACAAAAGACGACATCAGTTTGATCCACAGAGCCATGGAGGATGCTTCTGAGGACATCTTGTAGAGATATGGAGCGAAGTAAGAGGAGATGTATGGAAGGATCGAGAAGGACATGAAGGAAATACAACAAGCTATTTGTTTGGTCCGCGCAGTACCTACTGCACCTTCTTCATCATAGATTGCAGAATTGGGGGATGAACCAACCCAATTGAGAAGACTTGCAGATTGAACAGAGGCTCGACTTCAGAAAATCCAGGAAGAAAAGGAGAAGGCTACAAAAGCATTGAAACAAGAGAAAGATGAAGTCTTGGAGAAATTACGAGTAGCATGGTATAGTGTAACCGCATATGAAAGTGAGAGAGAAGAGTTTTGGGCGATGCTCCAGGAGGACAAAGTGAAGCTACAGAGAGAAAAGGAGCAGTTGCTCGCAGAGCAGACTGTGGTCAAAGAAGAGGTAAATAAAGCATGTCGCTCTATGCCTGGCTTGGCACAGGAGGAATAGGAGTCGGTCAAGGCTCAAGTAGTGAATCTCGCTAAGACCGTAAAACAACTTCAAGCGAGTATAACAGAGTTGGAGGTCCAAGCAGTGTCGAGCACCCCGCAAGAAGTGCGCGATTAGAGGGAGGAAACTGCCAAGAACGTCGTAGGATGGATTAGAGCCCTCGCCTCAAAGTGCAAATAGATGAGCGATATAAGCGTGCAGACTTATGAACGCTTCGCAGAAGATCCAAAGCTAAGTAAATTGGCATCACAGTTACAGGAGGCGCTGCACTAGACATTCTCCGTGTAGGCGCAGATGAAGCTACTCACCGCTGTTGGGAGAATGAAGAGATGTCAGGAACAACGTGTAGTGCAACAGTAGATTACTGCCATCTAGGGCAGGGTAATGGAAGTTGCGCAGAAGCTACAATCTATGCAGGACGAAGTCTGCAAGGTGTTTGAAGGGATTGATGGACAAGGATCGCAATTGGACCAAGTGGTTGTAGCTATGGAACAATGCTTAGAAGGGCCTGTTACAGAGCAGATGACCCTGGAGCTCGCTAAGAAGGAGGCTCAGGAAAAGTAGCAAGTCGAGGCAGCTCGAGGCCTTCAAAGCAACATTGATCACCTGAGTGACTCGGGACGAGTCACGGGTGAGTGTTGGGGGCCTGTTGGCCCTCGACCAAGTTTTGAGGAAACCTTGGTCAGGTTTGACCACTTTTTGGACTTCGACACATTGGTCGAGAAAGGAGCACCCAAGCGGAGCTGAGATCATGGATCTCACTTATTTTGCAGGCTATGTGGACCCAGTAAGGGGTCCGTAGGGTTTTTGTAATGGGTTATGGGATGTCGGCCCATGGGGTTTACCCATGATTAGGCCTTTTTGTAAGGGATTGTAAAAGTATAAATAAGTAAGAATGTATGATAGAAGGGAGGCTTTTGAAAGGGAAGTCTTGGTAGCTAAGTTCAAGTAATGTGATGAGCTTTGTGTGAAGGAATGTCTATGTGTTAAGGCTCTGTGTTTGATGAAGGATTGGCTCTGTGCCTTGACCTAGTTTTGGAAGGAGGATCGGGTGCTCACTGCGCAGATCTCATGTCCTATGCGAAGCTCAACTCTGTGGCTTAGTGCAAAGGAGTCGTTGAATGTAAGAGATTGAATAATAATAAAGAAGATGAAGCAGTTGGTGGACGTAGCCCCACACTAGGGTGAACCATGTATATCTTGTGTCTTTCGTTTGCTTTATGTTGTATTGTTTATGTTATGAATATGCTCAGTGCTTTGCTTATTATGCATGATAGATAGATCTGTTGATTATTAGTTCTTTATTTGTGTTAAAGATGAATGAATGCTAGATCTAACCTAATGCTATGTGCTAAGTGGTTGAAATGCTTAATCTTTGTTGGTACTGCATTGATCTCTACTAGGGTATGTTCTGTGATGTTATTAAAGCTAATGAACTAATGCATATTACCTTCTAAGTGTTGCTAGAATACTCTGTGAAGTGTTATTATCATAGATTTGTTTGCCAGCTTGGTTACAAACATCTGTGTCCGGTAACCCCCCCTGCTTCTACCTCAGGTGAGACTTCGCCTGCTTTGTAGGTGTTTCCGAAAGGGTTAGTAGTTAGGGTTTTGTTGGTGTGTTGTTGAAGTGTTGAACCCTGGGTCTGCCCCTGTGCCAACATGATCCATCCATCCAAAATCATTTTTTTCGGTCGTAATCCTTGGTGGCTAGTTGTTGCATAATTTTCTTTCCCTTGATTCCATGTATTGTCCTTGAAGCTTCTCCAATTTGTAGTAGAGGTTGATCTATGATAATATCTTGTTGAATAATGGTTTTTTGATTCCTTATTCCATGAATATTGATGAGTATTCCATCTTCTTCCTTGATAATGTTGATATTGAACTTCTTCTCTTCCTTAAAATCTTTCCTAATGATGAGGGTGTCATCTAGATGGAGTTCAACTTCTTCAAGTATCTTTTGTTGACCTTCTTGAATCTTGTCTTCTTTCTCCTTTTGAAGTTGTAATGTGATCCCATCTATCAAATTTTGACGTCTTTCTTCAATTCTATATTGCATTTTTTATTTTACCTCATCAATATTTAGGGATTCCTCAACCTTCTTGCAAATTTCCTATTCAAGTCTTTTGGTAGATTCTTCCTCCAAGATCCTCATTTCTTCTTGATTTTGATAATCTTTTTTTCTTCTTTCAATATTTTAACCCCATCCAATAGTTTTTTATTATGGTTTTGTAATCTACATATCTCTTCATCTATCTTTTTCAAATCGTCCCTTGACTCTTTTTTTCCCACTTTCTTTTGCTAGTATTTTCTTGTTTTAATTTTTGAACTTCTTTAACTAGTGCTTAATTAAGGAATCATATCTTAGATGACTCATCACCCTTCTACTTGGTCTCTTTATTTGTTTCTTTTAACTAATCTTTATTTTTATGCATCTACTCCATTTTTGTATCCTTGAGCAATTTTTTTGAGAAGAGTTTTTCAAATTCTTCCCATGTGCAGTTCTATCTAGTATCCTAATCAATACTCATCCACCACTTCCAAGATTCACCAAAAAAACATTGTTTTGCCTCTGAAGGATCCATACCATATTCCTTTACCAACCTCAACCATTCCATAGGATTGATTTCATCTTCATTTTCATCTCCTGTAAATTTAGGTAATGCCATTGATTATTAAGGGAGGTCTAACCACAATCCTCAACTTCTAACCTCTATATATGAAATATAATGATCTCAATTAGTTATAATGTTTGTTCCAATATAGTATTCTATGTTTTCGCTTTCTAATTGATTTTGAATAAGCTCAATCAAACATCCCAATAAAACGTTATGATAGTTTTAAGTAAACATACCTTTGAAACCCTGATTTGGAGTCTGTCCTCTTAGATGAACTTCCTTCTTATGTATTTATGAAATTTTGGCTCCTATGAGTCTGGAATTCTAGCCTGTAGTAGTCTGAAATGTCTTCTTTGCAATTCCAGAGTTATAAATAAAATTGGGTGTGTCAAATGAAAGTTATAGTAACTTTCCCAAACCTTGTTGAATTTTGGTCTATTCTTGAGAGCTACAATGTACAGAATGCCACACATCGAATATTGAATAAATGATTCTAAACTTCACACTATAAATAATAAGGAATTTCTTCTTTCAAATGCAATTGGTCGAATTGAATTTGGATCCTCTATGAAGAATATATGATTGTTTTACTGAGAACACAAGTTTGAGACTAGTTATAAGACCAGTAAACAACCTTATCTTCCAAAGGGTATATCTATGAAAGTATAATGACCTAGAAGCTAAAATGCATATCAAACGTACCATAATATGTCTTCTAAACAACCTTTAATTTTCATTGTCTGGAGTGGCCTTTAAATTTTTTTACAGTGAAAATGCCAATACGAGTTTCTTGAGGAAGCAAAACCCTAGGATCGATGCTCTGATACCAAATGTAATGATCCAAATGATTAAAATATCATAACAGAAAATAAGTACACACCATGTACATAATGTGAGCATGGATCACAACTTTGAGATAGATAATTTACACAATAAATCCTTAAAGAATAGGAGAACCTCCACCGCATAACCAAATACATTCATACATCACAATTCACATGTCTACAATAATGCATACATGATCTCTGTATATACCCATTCACACCTACACATGAGGCCCCATTACTATTAGTTTGACCCTATTACATATATATTTACACATTACATATACATTTAGCCCCATATATGCCCCCCTTGTGGTCATATCATATACATTTAACCCTATATATTCCCCCTTTCGGTCATAACATAGTACCCTACTTCATAATGCTTTGTCCTCGTAGATTTACAATTAAAGGCTTCACATGTGATGAAACCAAGTAATGTGATTTTCTTAGGTTCTTGTTTTCTTCTCTCCATTGATGATGATCCATCCATCCAAAATCAATTATTTGCGGTCATAATCCTTGGTGGATAGTTGTTGCATGATTTTCTTTCCCTTGATTCCATGTATTGTCGTTGAAGCTTCTTTAATTTGTAGTAGATGTTGGTCTATGATAATATCATTTTGAATAATGGTTTTGTGATGCCTTATTCCATGAATATTTATGAGTGTTCCATCTTCTTCCTTGATAATGTTGATCTTGATCTTCTTGTCTTCCTTGAAATTTTTCCTGATAATGAGGGTGTCGATATGGTTTCACATTTGACGATTTTTCTTCATTCTACACACCCATTTCATCTATCTTCTTTTCATAGAAAGTGTCATCCTTAGTCATCTTGGTTGGTCTTTGAGATAATACCATTATATTTGGTATGTACATCCTCTAGATGGACTTCAACTTCTTCAGGTATCTTCTATTGACCTTATTCGATCTTGTCTTCTTTCTCCTTCAGAAGTTGCAATGTGACCCCATCTATCAAATTTTAACATCCTTCTTCCATTCTATATTGCATTTTGAATTTTACCTCATCAATATTTAGGGATTCCTCAACCTTATTGAAATTTTTTTTTTCAAGTCTTTTGCTAGATTCTTCATCTAAGATGCTCATTTCTTCTTGATTTTGATCATTCTTCTTTTCTTCTTTCAATATTTTAACCTCATCTAATATTTTTTTATTATGGTTTCGTAATCTACATATCTCTTCATCTTTCTTTTTCAAATCTCCCATTGACTCATTTTTTTCCCACTTTCCTTTACTAGTCTTTTCTTGTTTTAATTTTTGAACTTCTTTAAATAATGCTTCATTAAGGAATCATATCTTAGATAGCTCATAACACTTCTTCTTGATCTCTTCCTTTGCTTCTTTTAACTCATATTGAATTGTATGCATCTCCTACATTTTTGTATCCTCGATCCATTTATTTGAGAAGTGTTTTTCAAATTCTTTCTATGTGCAATTCCATCTAGTATCTTGATCAATACTTATCCAACAATTCCAAGATTCACCTGAAAAATATTGTTTTTCCTCTAAAGGATCCATATACCATATTCCTTTACCAACCTCAACCATTCCATAGGATTGATTTCATCTTCATATTCATCTCATATAAATTTAGGTAATGCCATTGATTCTCAAGTGAGGTCTAACAATAATCCTCAACTTCCAACCTCTATATATAATGGATAATGATATGAATTAGTTATAATCCTTGTTCCAATATAATATTGTATGTTTTCTCTTTCCAAAGGATTTTGAATCAGCTCAATCAAACATCTCAATAAAAATTTATGATAGTCTTAGTAAACATACCTTTCAAACCCTAATTTGGAGTCTATCCTCTTGGTTGACCTTCCTTCTGATGTATTTCTGAAATTTCAACCACTATGAGTATGAAATGACGACCAATAGTATTATGAAATGTCTTCTATTCAATTCCATAGGTCTGACCAAAATTGGGTGTGTCAAATAAAAGTTATAGTAATTTTCTCAAACCTTGCTGAATTTTAGTCTATTCTCGAGAGCTAACTTGTACATAATTCCTCACATCCAATATTAGATAAATTATTTTGAAATTTGAACCACAAATACAACGAGCTTTCCTATATCCAATGCAACAATTATAACAAAATTTGGATCCTCAATGAAGAAGATATGATTGTTTTCCTTGGAATACATGTTTGAGACTAGTTATAGGACTAGTAAAAAAAACCTATCTTCCCAAGCGTGTATCTCCGATCGTATAATGACCCAAAAGCTGAAATTTGTATCCTTGGTACCCTAATATATCTTCCAAATATCATTAAAGTTTCACTATCTAAAGTGGCCCCAAAATTTTTTATAGTGAAAATTCCAAGATGACTTTATTGAGGAAGAAAAACCATAGGATCGATGCTCTGATACCAAATGTAATGATCCAAATGCTTAAAACATCATAATGCAACATAAGTACACACCATGTACATAATGTTAGTGTGGAGCATAACTCCAAGATAGATAAGTTACACAATGACTCCTTAAATAATAGAAGAACCTCCTCCACATAACCAAATACATTCATACATCACAATTCACATGTCTACAATAATGCATACATGATCTCTATATATATGAATTCACACCTACACATGAGGCCCCTTTACTATTAGGCCGACCCTATTACATATATATTTATACATTACATGTACATTTAGCCTCATATATGCCCCCCTGGGGTCATATCATATACATTTAACCCTATATATTCCCCCTTTGGATAATAACGTAGCACCCTCCTTCAAAAAGCTTTGTCCTCAAATCTTTACAATTAAAGGTTTCACATGTGATAAAAGTAAATAATATGATTTTATTATGTTCCTGCATTATTCTTTCCATTGATGATGATCCATCCATCCAAAATCAATTATTTTATGTCGTAATCCTTGGTCGCTAGTTGTTGCATAATTTTATCTCCCTTGGTTCCATGTATTGTAGTTGAAGCTTCTCCAATTTGTAGTAGATGTTTGTCTATGATAATATCTCGTTGAATAATATTTTTGAGATGATTTATTCCATGAATATTGTTGATTATTCCATCTTCTTCCTTGATAATGTTGATATTGATATTGATATTCTTGTCTTCCTTGAAATCTTTCTTGATAATGAAGGTGTCGATATGGTTTCACATTTGATGATTTTTCTTCATTTTGCACACCCATTTCATCTATCTTCTTTTCATAGACAATGGCATCATCGATCATCTTTGCTTGGTCTTTAATTATTCTAGCCTTGGAGATAATATCATCATATTTGGCATGTATATCCTCTAGATGAAGTTCAACTTCTTCAAATATCTTTTGTTGAGCTTCTTGAATCTTGTCTTCTTTCTCTTTCTGAAGCAACAATGTGACCCCGTCTATAAAATTTTGACATCATTCTTCAACTATAGATTGCATTTATGATTCCACCTCATCGGTATTTATGTATTCCTCAATCTTCTTGCAAAGTTTCTCTTAAAATATTTTGGTAAACTCTTCATCCAAGATCCCCATTTGTTCTTGATTTCGATAATTCTTATTTTCTTCTTTCAATATTTTAACCTCATCCAATAGTTTTTTATTATGGTTTAGTAATCTACATATCTCTTCATCTTTCTTTTTCAAATCTTCCCTTGGCTAATTTTTTTCCCACTTTCCTTTGCTAGTCTTTTCTTGTTTTAATTTTTAAACTTATTTAACTAGTGCTTCATTAAGGAATCTTATCTCAGTTAGCTCATCACCATTCTTATTTATCTCTTGCTTTGCTTCTTTTAAATCATCTTGAATTTTATGCATATCCTATGTTTTTGTATCCTTGAGTAGTTTATTTGAGAAGTGTTTTTCAAATTCTTCCCATGTGCAGCTCCATCTAATATCAAGATCAATACTCATCCACCACTTCCAAGCTTCACCAAAAAAAAAATGTTTTACCTTTGAAGGATCCATACCATATTTCTTTACCAACCTCAACCATTCCATAGGATTGATTTTGTCTTCATCTTCATCTCCTGTAAATTTATGTAATGTCATTGATTCTTATGTGAGCTCTAACCGCAATCCTCAACTTCCAACCTTCATATATGAAGGATAATGATCTCAACTAGTTATAATCATTGTTCCAATATAATATTCTATGTTTTCTCTTTCTAATGGATTTTGAATCATCTCAATCAGACATCCCAATCAAAAGTTATGATAGTTTTAAGTAAACATACCTTTGAAACCCTTGTTTATAGTCTCTCCTCCTTATTGACCTTCCTTTTGATGTAGTTATAAAATTTTATCCCCTACAAGACTGAAATGTTGACTTGTAGTAGTCAGAAATGTCTTCTCTATAATTTCATAGGCCTGACCAACATTGGGTGTGTCAAATGAAATTTATGGTAACTTTCCCAAACCTTGCTGAATTTTGGTCTATTTTGGAGTGTTAAGTTGTAAATAATTTCCCACATCCAATATTAGAAAAATGATTTTGAACTTCATAGGTCACAGATAATATGAAATTTCCTCTTTCCAATATAACTGGTCTAATGGAATTTGGATCCTCTATGAATAAGATATGATTCTTTTACTCGGAACACTTGTTTGAGACTAGTTATAGGACTAGTAAAAAAACATATCTTCCAAACGTTGTATATCCTAAATTATAACGATTCAGAAGCTGAAATTCTATCACAGGTACCCCGATGTGTCTTCTAAATATCCTCCAAGTTTCACTATCTCAAGTGCCCCCCCAAAAAAATTTATAGTGAAAATTCCAAGATAGCTTTCTCGAGGGAGCAAAACCTTAGGATCGATGCTCTGACACCAAATGTAATGATCCAAATGCTTGAAATATCATAACATAATAGAAGTACACACCATGTATAGAATGTGGGAATGGAGCAAAACTCCAAGATAGATAAGTTACACAATAACTCCTTAAAGAATAATAGAATATCCTCCACACAAACAAACACATTCATACATCACAATTCACATGTCTACAATAATGCATAGATGATCTCTATATACACCCATTCACACCTACACATGAGTCTCCTTTACTATTAGGCCGACCCTATTACATATATATTTACACATTACATGTATATTTATCTCCATATATTCCCCCCCTTTGGATCATATCATATACATTTAACATTATATATTCCCCCTTTGGGTCCTAATAATTTCATTAGAAAGAGGATAAATCATAGTGTTTGAAGTCCCAATTAGAGAAGTAGATCATAAAAATTGAATATGTGGTAGGCCATACAAGTTCTCTCTTTGGAAGGCACCAAAATAAGTAAGTTTTGGGAACGTTACCATAACTTTTTGTTGGCACATTAGAAGTTAATCAAACCTATGGCATTGCAGGGAAGGAATCTTAAGCTATTTCGGGCAAAAATTTGAAACTCAGATGGACAAAAGTTGTAGAGATACATCAACTGAAAGGTCAACTAGTAGGACATCTTAAAAATCAAGGTTTTTAAAGGTACATTATCTTGAAATTGACATAAATTGTGATTGGAAGATATATTTTAGATGATCCAAAAAGTGTGATAAAGAGGGAAAATGACAATTCTAAGTAAATACTATTTTTCGTGAACATGGAAAAGGGTGGTGGGAAAATTTCTACACCTAATAAACCCCTTGAGAACTCATTCATGACTTATGAAAAAGTGAAGATTCAAGAACCAAATATCCAATTTGCAAATCCATTTTAAGGAACTCAATGATCTAATGTTGAAAAAGGATGAGTATTTCCATTCCCAATAAGTACACAAAAATGATTTGGAAGAGAAGTTGGAACAAATGGAGGCTAGGCTTCTTCATGCCCTAAATGAGAGGCTCCCTAAAAGTGATAATGTGACCCATGAAACTCCAAAAATAAAGATAGTATTCAAGTTGAACAACCTTCCATCAATAAGCATATCCCAAGAGTATTTAGCTCTAATATTGGAGCTAATCATGGATGATTTCCTAACAACATCCTAATAACATCCACTTTACCCAGGTCTAAGTAAGGAAGTTTGATGGAACATATGTCTTTACATGGGTGAACAAAGTAGATCAATGCTTTGAATTGCATAATATCATGGACGATAAGCAAATAATTTCCTTAGCAACTTTTTACTTTGAGACAAAACCCCATCGATGGTATCAATGGGTAGTTAAAAAGAAGCCGCGTTCTTATCATTATACTTGGGTTTTATTTTCAGGAGACTTAGAAGCACAATATAGGAAAGTTTCAGAACAAGACTACGTTAGTTAGTTGACAAGAATCAAGTGCTTGGTCGATGTTGAAGATTATAATTTAGCATTATATGTATTATCCACAAGGATGGATAACATAAATGTTGAACATCTCTTGGAACTTTACATGGATGGATTAAACTAAGAGGTTAAACATGATCTTTTCTTAAAACATCTTGAAAATGGTATGGAAGTTATGCAATCTACTTGTCATATTCAAGCCAATAATAAGGCTACATATAAGTCTAATACTAGAACGTATGCAAAAAGAAAAGATCAATTCGTGCCTCATAGGAAAACCCCACCTCAACCTACTCGAATATCACATAAGGAAATGGTTGAAAGAAGGGAAAAATGACTATGCCTTAGTTGTAATAGAAAATCGCCAAAGGGGCGTAAATGTCAAGAAATACAAATTTTCACTTTGGAAGATAATGATGAGGAGGAAATAGAGCATCCACATAAATGGGTGAGGAAGACCTTGTGAAATTAAAAGAGCATGAAACATATGTATAAATTTTGCACAACATAAATATAGACAGGTGTGAAATATACATTCATGCATTGATAGGTTTGTCAACACCTGAAACCCTTAATATATTAGGATACAAACATAAGCGAAATGTCATAGTGCTTATTGATTCAGGTAGGACCCATAACTTCATTGATAAAATATTAGCAAAGCACTTCAATTGTATTGTGTATCTAGAGACAAATTTTCAAGTTTTGGTTGTTAATGGGGGAAGTATTGATTATGGAGGAGAATGCCATAATATTAAACTTATTACAGGACAATATAACTTAGAAATCCCCATGTACATCATTTCAATTGTAGCAATAGATGTTGTTATGGCGATTCAATGGTTGAGAACATTAGGTGTAGTTTCTACAAACTATAATGAATTATTCACGAGGTTTGAATTGAAAGGAATTCAATATAAACTCAAAAGGTTAATATATATACCCTATCAAGACATCAACTCTCATAGAAAGAAAATATCCAAAAAAAGCGTAGTAGTGGAGTTATGGTTAGACTTTCTTCTATGGAAGTGAAGCAAGAAGATGAAAATATTCTAGAGGAATTAAAAGGTACCTCAGAAAAGAACCATAGGGTATTCCAATAAATTCCTAACGAGATACCTCCATATAGAGATCATGAACATAAAATTGAATTCATACATGGAAGTACTTCTACTAATAAAATGCCTTATAGATATCCACTTCAGCAGAAAGGGGAGATTGAGAAAATCGTGTTGGAAACGTTGGATGCAATTATTACTCTACCAAATAGGAGTTACTTCTCATCCCCAATATTGATGATGAGAAGAAAAGATAATGTTTGGAGCATGTGTCCTAATTACAAAGATCTAAATAAAATCACCATCAAGGATAAATTCCCTATTCCAAATATTGATAAGTTATTAGATGAGCTTTGTGGAGTGGTTTATTTAACAAAGTTAGATCTTAAATCGGGATACCACCAAATCATATTAAGAGAAGAAGACATTCCCAAAACAACTTTTATAACACATGAAGGGCACTATGAGTTTTTGGTAATTCCTTTTGGGTTGACTAATACTCCTTCTACTTTTCAAAGCCTTGTGAACTAAATTTTCCAACCTTAATGTAGAAATTTTGTGTTGGTTTTCTTTGATAATATACTTATCTATAGAAAATAATGGGAAGAACACATTACACGTGTAGATAATGTCCTACAAATTCTTGAGAACAATCAATTATATGTAAAGGGTCCAAATGGGCTTTCTGGAAACAAGAAGTAGAGTATTTGGGTCATATTGTTTCACGGGAAGGGGTCAAGGTGGACCCTAAAACGATTCAAGCTATCATGAAATGACCCATTCATAAGAACATCAAGAGTCTTAGAGGAGTTTTTGGTCTTACGAGATATTATAGGAAATTTGTTAAGAATTATTCATGCATTGTAGTTCCACTCACATCTCTTAAATAAAAAATCATTTGTATGGGATGAAGAGGCTACCTTGGCATTCACACTCTAAAAGGATGATATGTCTCTACACTAGTATTGACAACACATAATTTTTGTAAAACATTCATAGTCGAATGTGATGCATCAAGACAAAGAAATGGAGCAATATTTGTGTAATAAAGGAGACCATTGGATTTTGAAAGTAAACAATTCAAGGGAAAAACTTGGTGAAATTTACATATGAAAAGGAAATGGCAACAATTTTATATGTAATAAAAATGGTGGCAATGTCTCATAGGGAGGCATTTAAAGTTAAGATAATCCATGACAACCTAAAGTACTTTTTGGAGAAAATATTGTCATCAGAAGAGAAACAAAAATGGGTATAAAAAATGCAAGGGTTTGATTTTGAAATAATCTAAAAAAAAAGGAAGGGCATTGTGGTCGTAGATGCCCTTTCAAGAATAGAATAAGCCTCCAATTTATATTCCATTATATCTTCCATTCCTGTGTGGTAAGAATAATATCACCATGAATGGCAAGAAGATAATAGTATTAGAGATAAAATATAATGTCTAAAAGAAGGGAAGAGCTCTATGGAACATTGGGAGTCAAAGAAAGACATCCATTGGTACAGGGATATAATATTTGTATGCCCTCAATAAAAGATAAAGAAACACGTATTATAGGAGTCTCATAACTATATGTTTGTAGGACATTAAGGGTTCCTTAAAACATATCAAAAGATCAAAAATGGTTTTTGTTGGGAAGTAATGAAGGAAGATATCCAAAATTTTGTAAGAGAATGTCAGTTGTGCCAAACAAATAAATGAGAGATAGTCAAGGCTCTAGGGTTACTTCAACATTTACACATACCCAATCAAAGATGGTAAGAGATATTAATGTACTTCATTACAGGTTTATCAAAATCAGAAGGTAAGGATGCCATTTGTTTTTGTCATGGATAGAATCACAAGATATTCACATTTTTGTGGAATTCAAAGTACATATATTGTAAGCCAAGTGGCGAAAGTGTTCGTGAGGGAAATTCATATACTTAATGGGTTTCCTAAAGTAACAGTAAGTGACAAAGATCCAAAATTCACAGGAATTTTTTATAAATGGTTATGGAAGATGAGGAGAACAACACTAGCTATGATTTCAACATATCATCCACAAACATATGGCCAAAAATAAATAATTAACAAATGTTTAGAGGGTTATATGATGATTAAGGTTGGTTGACATTGATGTCAACCCTTGAAGAAAGCCTGGTAGCACAAAGGTTTGGGTAATGGACCCAAGTTTGTTTGATGTAAAGATGACTCATTATTATCTTGTCATGGTTGATAAGAAGTACAAATGGATGAACTCCAAAGTGGTCCCCTTATGGTGAAAGCCCTCGTGGGAAGACGCTTTGCGGATTGAGTTATCCTACAAGTATGGTTAGAGAACCCATGCTTAATTGTGGAATAATGAGATGAAGATCAATGAGTTTTTCAGTGAAACTATCCTAAATGGATAGTTCTTATCATGCCATTTCCGATGGTATAAGGAATGTCACATAACTCCTCACAGTTAGAGAGTTATGGCCATGTGAAGTTGGAGGACCCTCATGAGTCATCTAGAAGCCCCAAAAAGTCAAAGTGTTTGCAAAAGAAATTATTTAAATAATTAAGTTAATGGAGAACTCCCTAAAATAAGGAAAGTGGGATTCTACATGAAAGTAAAAATAAGAGGCAAGGCTTTCTCATTTAATCACACTTGAACACATTGAATATATTTTGTTGTGTGAGGCTTATTGTAAGTAATCATTGATACATCTCAAGTTGTTAAAGTCTAAGGTAGTACGAAGGGTTGATGAGGAAATTCTCGGAATTACATCGATTACTAAAAAACCCTATTTTCTGAGGCGTACGCGGGCTAACAGTGTATTAGGGTGCGTACATACTGAGGAGTACACAAGCTGGCAGTGTATAGGGTGCGTACATGTTGGTACAGCCATGAAACTTGAGAAGATGAAGAAGAAGAGGTTCTAAATTCTAAGATCAAGCTCCCTGGAAGGTCTACAGTGCTCAGATACATCAGATCTATCCATTGATTCAAAAGGTATGTATTATTTCTATGAATAGTTGGATTTTGATTTATGCATGAGAAATGGTTATGGAGATTTGAGGATTCTCCCTAGAGAGACTAGTGGTTGTATGGGATCTTCTACATAAGTCAGATCTATAGAAATACAGTGCTGGTATATTTATCATTGATACTTCTTGTTGAGACATATCTTGTATTTCTTGGCATATGGCTAAGGGTCTTTGTGGTACATGGTTGGGAGCTTGTATTTGTGAAGTGGTTGATGTATTGAGAGGTTGAATATCATAAAGGGTTTGATGACTAGATCATGTGAGGGTTATTATACGTGTTCATGATTACACACACCTATATGGCACATGACTAGAGATATATATATATATGCTTTGGGTAAAGGTTATGTATGAGGATGCATGCACAGGGCATAGTTACATTCTGGATACAATGACAGGTTACATATCTATGTGAAAGAAGTTACAGAAGGTCATAAGTTTTAAGGAGAAAGGTAACTCTAGTTTTTCAGAAGGCATATGCATGATGCATAATAGTTTGGTCGCTTACATACGCGGGCTAGATAACAGATAGGGCACGTACATACGTGTGCTGCAACACTACGGGTCGCCTACCTATTGTATTTTTAGATACATGTTCAGTTCAGGTACAGATTGATTACAAGGCAATTGTACATGTTGGATACAGGTCAATGTTATATGTTGATACAATTGTACAATGGTATATCTCGCAGTGATAGTGTGACAATGGTTCCATCATTCTAATAATACGTCAGGGCGGTTGGATGGGGCAAGGACAGGTGGTTGTAGCCACCTTCTGGTTCTAGCCAGAGAACTTAGGGGGTTGTAGCCAGAGAATTGGAGAGTTGGAGCTTCCCTCAAGTTGTAGCCTGAGAAACTAGGGGGTTGGAGCCTCCTTCCAGTTGCAGCTAGAAAACAAAGGAAATTGGTGCTTCTAATGAATGCAATTCTTCAAGACATATAATAAAACACATTATGTGGTTTTCTCCCGCTTTGGGTTTCCACGTAAAACACTGGTGTATTGTCTATGTGTATGATTGCTCATTTGTTCATTGCTTATTTACTCTAGAATTATTGGATGATAATGCTACATTGATATAACACTTGGATTATATGGTTAAAAGGGATTAAATTTCTATATTACCGATTTACCCCCCCACCCCCCCTCCTCTTAGTAATCCAACAATTGGTATCAGAGCAGGTTCCTTCAGAAATCAATTTAACCACTGAAAGGTAGATCATGGAGAGCGACAACTTGTATAAAAATGGAATACCACAATTTGATGGACATAAGTATGCATTTTGGAGCATAATAATGAAGACATATATACAGGCACATGGATTTGACATTTGGCAATCAATTGTAGATGGATACATAGTACCAACAGTTCTGCCAACAAATGTCAAAGTAGTGAAACTCGGTCAGAATAATTCCAAAGCCACAAATGCACTTCTGAATGGTCTTGGTGAAACAGTATTCACCAAAGTTGCAAATTGTAAATTTGCTAAAGAGATTTGGGACAAACTTCGAAATATTTATGAAGGAGATTCAAAAGTCAAAGAAGCAAAGCTTCAAACTTACACAGGTCAGTTCGAACAACTAAAAATGAAGGAAGATGAGAATATTGCAGCTTACTTCTTACGAGTCAATGAAACAGTAAATACAATCATAGTATTGGGAGAAGAAATTGAAGAATCTGTAATTGTTCAAAAGGTACTAAGATCTCTTTCTATGATATTTAACCCTAAGATATCATCACTAGAAGAAAGAACAAATCTAAACTCAATAAGCATGAACGAACTACATGGAATCTTCACAACATATGAAATGAGAACTAAACAGGAAAATCTAGATGAAAAAGAAGCATCCTTCAAAGCATGCAAAAGATCAAAGCAAAAGGGAAAGCAACAAGAAAAAGAACATAGCAGCAATAGTGATGTCTCAGAAGATGATGAAGAAGTGGCCAGCTTTGTCAAAAGACTGAACAAGGGAATCGACGATAGGTATAGAGGTAATCTTCCCTTAATTTGTTTTAATTGTGATAGTATTGGTCATTTTGCTAACAAATGTCCTCATAAGAAAAAGAGAAATTATGAAGGTTACTAAAAAAACAAACAAACATATAAAGGCAAAAGAACCACAAAGAAAGTTTTCAAGAAAAACTTATGCACCAAAGAAGACATCTCATCATCAGATGAAGATAAAGTCAGTGACAGTGAGACATAAAGAGTTCTATTCATGGCAGTAGAAGACTCTCATAAAGAGGACTCTGAAGAAGAATATGAAGAAGTCGAAGAAGAATATGAAGAAGTCAAAGAAGAAACTGAAGAGGAAGAAGTTGATTACCGATAGGAATTGATGAGTGCCATAGAAATTATCAGAAGAGAAAAGAGGAAAAACAAGAAGCTACAAGCAGAACTAGACAAGAAAGAAGACACTCGGGAATTAGAACAAATGATCACAAATTTGAAAGTTCAAATTGAAGAAGATAAAATAATTGAAGAAGCACTCAAATAACACCTAGAAGGAAGAGACAAGATCATTGAAAATTTGGAAACAAAGATTGTCACATTAAGAAACGATCTTCAAAAGAAAAATATGCAGAACAACTCACAAGTTTTGAATGACATTATCAACAGTTAAAGGCCTAATCATGACAAGTTCAGACTTGGATACAATCAGACAGAAAATGGATCAAGCTCCAAAACAACAAAACAAGAAACATATCCAGAAAGCTATGCAGAAACAATCAAGGGGATAGGAAAATCTACAGAGAAAATTACAGGGACACTCCTCCACCAAGAAGATTCAGACTTCAGAATCAATGACCGATAGAAACAAATAGGTCTCAGGAAGAAGAATGATTCATAAGAGCGCCCCCTTTCAAAAGATCTTCAACTCCCAGGTATCAAACTATATTTTTTGGTTTATGTTATGCATGTAATAATTTTGGACATAAAGATGTGAATTGCATAGCTAAAAACAGGAACATAAACAACTTTGAAAGTCATACACAAAAGGGTTATCCAAGAAAGCCTAGTGAAACACAGAGAAGTTACAACAGGTTTGAATCATTGAGCACTAAAGTGGAATGCTACAGGTGTAACAACTTTGGACACATGGCCAAAGATTGCAGAATGGCAATCCCTCCTAGAGAACCATAACAAAACAACAACAATCACAGACAGGAATCTCAGAAAATGACATGGATAAGAAAGCAGAATTAGTACAACAATGAAGAATGCACACTCGCTCTACAAGATAAACAGAAGAAACATGGTTGGTATGCTAACAATGGCTGTTCAAAACACATGACAGGTGATAGAGATAGGTTTCTTACATTAAGAAAGGAAAGATATGGATCAGTCTCCTTCGGAAATGATGATTCAGCTAAAATCATTTGAAAATGCATAGTTAAAATTGGGAACAAGAACACAAAGGAAGAAAATGTTTTACTGGTAGAAGATATGAAACATAATCTTCTAAGTGTGAGTCAAATTTGTGACCAAGGTCATAAAGTTACTTTCGATTCATGAAAGTGTGAGATAAGAAAAAAAGGTTTAGGAAAATTGATTGCTACAGCTGTGAAAGCTTCAAGCAACATATATGTGTTAAGTGAAATTGGAAATGAAAAGTGTTTTCTAGGAAAGGAAGATGAAAGTTGTTTATGGCACAAAAGAATGGATCACATACATTTTGATAATCTTGTCAAAGTAAGCAAAAGAGAAACAGTAAGAGAAATTCCCCAGATCACGAAACCAACCAACACTTTATGCAAGCATTGTCAACAAGGAAAGCAAACAAAGACCAGGTTCAAATCAAACAAATATTCAATGACAAGACCACTGGAAATTATGCATACTGATTTAGTTGGACCAACTAAAACAAAGGGTTTAAAAGGTGAGAAATACTTTATGTTATTAGTTGATGATTATACAAGAATGACTGCAGTTTTCTTTCTCAAGAATAAGTCAGAAGCTTTTGAATACTTCAATATCTACAAGGAAATGGTTGAAAATGAAATGGATTCAAAAATCAAATGCTTGAGATATGATAATGGAGGAGAGTTCACTTCAAAGTAATTTATGGACTACTGCAGCAGTCATGGAATAAAAAAACAATTCTCCATTGCTAGGACACCTCAATAGAATGGAATTGTTGAAAGAAAGAACATGACAATACAGGAAATGGCTCGAACAATGCTAATGGATTCCAAATTGACAGATATTTTTTGGACACAGGCAGTGCATAAAATAATTCACATTAAAAAAAGAGTAATGCTCAGAAACAACACTGACAAAACTCCCTACGAGCTATGGAAAGGAAGACCAACAAATGTAAAACACTTCATAGTTTTTGGAAGCAAATACTACATAAAAAGAGAAGATGACAGAATGGGAAAGTTTGACTCTCGTGTGGACAAAGGACTAATTGTTGGTTACTCAAGTACAAGGAAAGCATACAAGTGTTACAACCTGAGATTGAACAAAGTTGTGGAAAGCATCAATGTAACAATTGACGAAACATGTAGACAAGTATTAAAGGAAGAATAAAATGAATCAATGGAACAACTTTACGAAGAAGAAACATAAGATGAAAAAGAAGGGGAAGATGAAGAGGATCAGATAGAAGAAAAAGAGCAATTTCAACAAGTGACTCCAAAGACACCTAGCATACGAGTACAAAAGAATCATCCTTCAGATTAGATTATCGAAAACAAAGACACAGGAGTTGAGACTAGAAGAAGAATGCATTCACCAGAACAAACACACGTATCACTCACATCTATGATTGAACCAACCTATTTTGAAGAGGCCAACAAGGATGGCTTTTGGAATAAGGCCATGGATGAAGAATTGGATCAAATAGAGAAAAATGACACTTGGGAATTGGCTTCAATACCAAAGGATAAAAATGTGATTGACACAAAGTGGGTATACAGTAATAAATTGAATGAATATGGACATGTTACAAGGAACAAAGCTAGATTGGTATGTAAAGGATATGCACAGGTTAAAGGAATCGACTTTGAAGAGATATTTGCTCCAGTTGCCAGAATGGAAGCAATCCGATTGCTTTTAGCTTATGCATGCTCCAAAAATATTAAAGTGTATAAGATGGACGTAAAATCAACTTTTCTGAATGGGGAACTTGAAGAAGAAGTCTACATTGAACAACTAGAAGGATTTCAGTTGTCAGATAACGCAGATTATGTGTGTAAATTAAAGAAGACCTTGTATGGTCTAAAACAGGCTCCTAGAGCATGGTACTCTAGACTGGATAAATATTTACAACAGACAGGGTTCAAAAATGGAAGTGCAGACAACAACCTCTACGTCAAGTTAAGTCAATATAGTATTTTATTAATTGAAATTTATGTTGATGATATTATTTTCGGTAGTGATGATGATAGGTTAAGACAGAAATTTGCAAAGGATGTGTATAATGAATTTGAAATGTCATTACTTGGATAACTATAATTCTTTTCGGGACTTCAAATACGTCAAAGCAACCAAGGAATATTTATTTCTCAAACCAAGTATATCAGAGAAATGATAAAGAGGTTCAGAATGGAAGATTGCAAACCAATTATCACTCCTATGCAAACCAGTTGCAAGTTAAGCAAAGATGATGATTCAAAGTCTAAAGATCAGAGACAATACAGGTCAATGATTGGTATCCTACTATATGTGACAAAATCCAGACCAGATGTAATGCAGGAAGTTGTTCAGGTGGCACGATTTCAAGCAACACCAAAGGAATCACATGTATTAGAAGTACATAGGATTTTCAGATATCTCAAAGCAACAAAAGAATTTGGATTATGGTATCCAAAAGGAAATGATCTATCACTTATTGCCTACACAGATGCATATTGGGCAGGTTGTATGTTAGGAACCAAATATCAATATAGCATAGAAAAACCTCAGAAAAAGTACTCAACGCCTTGAAAAAGAGATAATTTCAGATAAGAAGCCTCTTCGAGGGGGCAACCTCCTTTTACCCCACTTAAATTTTCAAGTACAAGATGATTCCAAATGAAAATGTCTCCTTGGTATATATATGAGACTAGGAAGTATAATTACAACTAATGGAATAAAGCCGACATAAATAAAATAACATTACTAATGTAATATGCCCCAATTAAGGGGTAATGAGCCAATATTAGGGCTTAACATGCCCCTCCCCTTGAGACAAGTGTTGTCTACAACGCTTGAGAAACTCTGGATGCTTCTGTATAAAAGACTCATCTTCCCAAGTGGAATCTTCAACCGGTAGTTTCCTTCATTTAATGAGATACTCTGAAATGGATCTATTTTTCAGCTGGCGAATTCTCGTGTCAGTGATGGCTTCAGGCTCCAATATGATTTTTCCTGCCTTGTCAAGTTCTGGCAATATAGTTTGAACTGAGATCTTGTCGCCTATAGCCTTCTTTAAGCATGAAACATGGAAAACTGGGTGTACTCATGAAGATGCAGACAACTCCAATTTGTATGCCATAGTACCAATCTTTTGCAACACCTTATAAGGGCCATAGTACTTTGGTGATAATT